>JBBPRA010000083.1:0-65805 GCA_038092775.1 Boletus rubescentipes
GTCACGAAAGGACGAGTGAAGTAGATGGATGGGCTGGTCTTCATCATGCACACCAGTGAGCAATGATCCGAGAGGCTTGATAATCGCTTGAAGCTCCAAATATCTGACAGAAAGAGCAGAAGATTGAAGCGAAGCAAGTGAGAAAGGCTCTCTGAGTGCGAGGACAGTGGCCATCACTCTTCGAAAGCGTTCTAGAGTAACTTCTGAGGCGAACAGCTGACTCAATATTGTGTGGTACAGATGATCCAACAAGCGACTGCCAGTGCTGCCAGCGTCAGCAGCCTGCAAGATTTTGTCAAGCCGTTGAGATGGATAGAGTCCATGATCATGATCATGATACCCATTAATGAATTTACATGCAGCGGATGCCCACTGGAACAAATATTGAGACCGACTGACAAGGTCTTGACACTGCTCCTTGTCCGTAAAAAATCTGAAATCAAAATGTTGACGAAGCATGTGCTGGATAACCCTTTCAGTATCTTTGTCAACAGTCTCCTGTGGGATGTCGTCCATTACTTTGCGGACAATTCGAGGACCAGGCAGAAGTGCTATGATGATATCCTCTTCAACGCGAGCCGTGATAAGAAAGCGAAAATTGGCTGGCAGTGCATTCTCAGTAATTTTCTGAGAACGACATCTAGAAGCTCATGGCGACTAGCTCGATCGCCAATTTCGTCGAGGGCGTCGATGACGATGACGATTGGCCCGATAGGGCAGAGCTCCTTGCTAGGTTCAATGATGGGCCGCTCGACTTGTTCCTTGGGCCACGGTGATGTACGAAGCGATCGACTGCGTTTCACGACGCCCCAGAGGGCAGACCTGTACCAGGGATCGAGATTAGAGAGGTCACGCGCGATAGTGCTGAATAGATTGTTTGGGTTACGGCTCGTGACATCAGCCCTATCGAAGAAGTATGATCAACCCAATCGTTTCATCTTGTTAAACATGCGAGCGATCGAGTGAGCCACCGCCGACTTGCTCGATCCAGCGACGCCAGCCAGAAAACACACTTGCGGGCCATCTTCGTCGGGATTGCCAAGAATTTGAGAGGTTTCGCAGATGAGTGACTCACGGGTGCCTAGCAGGCATTCCCTCTCTGGGTCAAAGCTAGTGACGAAAGCATACGGCATATCGTTCAGATAGATGGATTCCCCTATATTTCAGGTCTGCGAAAGTCTAATTGCAAGCACAAGACGTCCGACCTACCAATTTCTTTCACAGGATTCATATAACGTACAACGAGGATATCAGACATCATGGATTTTCCTATCCGAATCCCTAAACAGAAATTAATGGTTGTCACCCTGGAACGCTGGCAAATGGGAACTGACAAAAATTGTTTTCTTTGTCGTATTCGGTGACGAAGACCCGCCTGCTGGAATAGAAGCGTGATAGTCTTTGATATA
This sequence comes from Boletus rubescentipes, assembly GCA_038092775.1. Lineage (NCBI taxonomy): Eukaryota > Fungi > Basidiomycota > Agaricomycetes > Boletales > Boletaceae > Boletus > Boletus rubescentipes. The sequence goes on from JBBPRA010000083.1 coordinate 1,410, forward strand.
TGCCCTGTTTTCCTTCACCTGCGAATAGCACGTCGGGGTAGTGACAAGAGAACAAGGAGCGTTTGTTCTTGGGGACCTTGTACATTAGGGGCTTCGACTACTTTCCTTTCTCGGATCAAAGTGGTCTCCATTTCGGGATCAATGCATCGTCCACCACGCTGCTATAAGTCGAGTCGAGCATTCATGACTGACCGACTCCATCCCCGCTCATTGACTGAGCTTACTTTTCATCATGTACCCCAACGCCGCTACCCGTCCAGTCTTTTACTTCTGGATCACACTCCTTGCCATGGCCGCGCTGGGTTAGTCTTTTTCATCACGACATCTTTGATGTACTATCTAACCTTGTCCGTCTAGTCGTCTCCTCACCTGTCCCCGAGCCAGAACCCGCCCCCATAGACCCCAACATTGCATCCGTCATTTCGAGCAACCTCAACCTCGCATGTCAACATGGATGCTCCGCATCATCTAGCGCGGAACAGCTCGTCAGTTGTCCCCTTCCACCCAAGCCGTGTACGATGCTGACCGACGAACCTCTTCAGAATAAAAATGCTGCCCTCGGTTCAGCAGTGAGCCCGCTCTCCGTTTTTGGAGGTCTTGTCCTCGCGAGTGGTGTCCTCGCTGCCATATGACCATCGAGCAATACTTGACCTTGTCACATAGATGTACTTTGGACATTTTTCTGTAGCGATAGCTAACGGACCCATCATTCATACCCAACACCACTAATTTATGTGGCAATCAGCGAGTGTGGACGACTTGTGTGTGCTTGAGCCCCCGCCAGTAATGAACAAACGCAAGAAAACCATTTCATTAGTACCATCATAATACAGTTCGTTAAATTCATTATCCAAAGAATTCCATGAAACCATACCCCACAAATCTAACCCTGAAGAAGTGACTTCTCAGACGTTTCAGGTGGAGACGCCTTTGGACTATATCATCGACCACGTCAACATCGCTCACAAAGGAAACTGCTTCAGAACATACCGTCGCACTCCACAGCAGTAGCACGCCCTCGCAGACAATACCACCACAGCAACCCACGTCAAGATCATCGCCACCAAAATCATCCATACCCCATTCCCAAACGTCACACTGAAATCCGCACCTGCAACCAATGAATCGATCTTGTTCTTGGCGACGATCACAAGAGCCACGTCTGCCGCAAACATGACGCTCCCAACAATTGCAGTCACGATAGCGATGATAAGCGCAATGATAGCGACGACATGCGAGTGTAGGAACAAGGAGAGGATAAAGATGATGGTCGACAGCCCCGCCGTGACAAGATGCAGCGAGAGGAGAACCAACAAACTTGTTTCGGCCACGTTGGCGAGCTCTGACGAGAGCCCAACCTCACTAAGGAGACTCGTCGGGATCGTGTAACCGAGCTGAGGACCGTAACAGAAACCTTGCGTGACGGCCGAGTCTAACGCGCTACAGAAAGGGGTTTGCGCTCCATGGGTGGGAACATGCAAGAATATGCTGCTCACCTGTATGCACATACGCCCCACACGCCAAAGTGGAGGCTCGTGGCCGCATTCGAGACGAGGTCCACCGAGTCCAATGCGGACACTGCGACGAGGTATATCGAAGGTGTGATTGTCAATGACAATCCGACCAAAAGGAAGAGCAGGAAAGCGGTGAGAAAGATTGCAAACGTCGTCAGGGATATCACGATATGCTTTTGCAGTGGACGGGGGACCTTGAGTCCATAAATATCTAGCGTCTCCACCATACTGCTCGTCTGCAGAGGAGCCAGGTCAGCGGGGTGCGAGGAGGAACAAGGTGAGCGAGGGCTTACGGGGTTTATGGTGGATAAACATGCTGGCGGCGGTTCGCGTAGGCAACTGGTGCCTCGCGCCCGCAGAAGGGCTGTGGAATATGCATTCAAATATGGGCGCTGGTGATGCGACAGAAGAGGCTAGACTCGAACTTGGGGCCAGGCCCGCAGGGGATGAAATTGCAAATGATGGGGGTGGTGATACGTCGGGTTGCGAGGTTCGCCCAAAGTTTGCGGAGCGACTCGGAACTGTATTACCATCGGGAAAATACAAATGCAGACCTACCAGTGGAATCGTGATGACAAGTTCAAGGCAAGGCCCATCAAACGACTAGAGTGTGTGACGTAACCATTTTGTATGAGGTCGCTTACGGCCCACTTATTCCAATTTCTAAGTCACGCGCGCCACTCGTTCTGAGCCTCTAGCTCACAGCGCCGCCGTTCCACCCCTCACCTGACCACGGACCATGTAGTTACTTAATCCTTATGGTCCAGCGCAGGGACTCTCAATTGCCAGCTTTACCTTACTTTTACCCCTACCTGTGCCTGTCTCACTTCGTCGCCTGTGCCAGTATAAATACTGCGACTGTATACCCTAGTTTCGCAATCTTTGAACAGAGGAATCTTTTACCCAGTCTTCTGTAGTGACTCTTCGTTGTGAGGTCTCTCGCCAATCACGATCGACAGACGGCTCAACGCCCTCACTGGCAGTCTCACGCCGACTAACTCGGACGCCTGTTCCTCAGGCTACTTGCCAAGCCCGAAGGGACAACATGACAGAACATGGCTGTTCAAGTTGGACCAGCGAATATGACTGGGAGGTCTCGCTAGCTTCAAGGCCCCGATCGAGAGAAACCATGCTATGTGTCCTGTTCGACGATGGTTCTCAGCGCCAATTCTCAAGCGTCCGTATAAGCTTGCTGTATAGCGACGAAGCCACTCCCAAGTACCGCAAGGCATGGGTACGAATATTTCATTCGCAATGTCTGTTCAGGCTCGTTGATCATTCGTCGTGATCCCTCAGCAAATTAAACCCCCTTCATCCCCGCCTTCCGTCGTTAACCGTGTTCCCTCCGCGTCTCTGGACACGCCCGTAACACAGAACGATCCCACTCTCCCAATTTGCGACATAGTGTTCAAGGCGGATCGACACTCGTCCCGCTCTCAGGCTACATCTGGAACAGCCAAAACCTGCGGGGAAGTTGTCCTCGGTGACACTGGATCCCGAGAAGGCTCTAGCAACACTATCTTCGAGTTTCAGCAGCCGCTGACGGAAAACACGCAGAGCGTGTCTGTTTCGTTCACCAGTTCGCATACGCTATGCACCATGATGACCCACGGTATTTTCTCCGACCCTTTTTACGATCGTTCCGCGACGGTCGGTCGAGTTGTGCGCGTCTCACCGGTTGTCCCTATGAACGAGCGTAAAACCATCTCTCTTCCTATAGACGTCCTCATCATCATCTTTGAAAACTTGCGCTCTCCACGGACATACCGCGGTTGGCGAAAGGATGTCTTGGCCTCTGCGTTGGTATGTCGAGAATGGACATGTGCGCTCGGCGCACTGGTGATCGATTTTCGTTCGCAAGAAACCCAACAGGGATATCCTCCTGAAATATCCATCTTCGCGAACGCACTCGTAGCGCACCCTACTCTCGGTCTTGATATCAAGTACCTCTCAGCAAGCTACTTGGAGAAACACCCAACCTGGGACCCTTTTCCAGACCTCCCCCCAGGCCAGCCGTCGCCAATGTTCTTAGCCATGCTGCAGCTACAGCAAGGTGCCCCGCGTCGCTCCCTGTTTGGAAAAGCTTTCCTGTCCATCTTGAGTGTTGCCAAAAACGTTCAGACCCTGCGTCTCAATCCGCGCAAGGACCTCGTCGTCTCACCGGACGATCTTGCAGACGCACTCCGTGGGCTTAGCAAACTGGAAACCTTCAAGGGCAGGTGTCCCCTTACCATGGCTCAATTAGTGTCATGCATCGCTACATGGCCGTTGTTGAAGCGTCTCTCCATCCAGAGCGTCCTTCCTCCCGTTGATCCCTCCCTCCCGTTAGCCTCGCCACCATGTTGTCTCACTGCGCTTGAGTTCATAGACGTTTCTCTCGGGGATGATGAGCTCGCATGTCTCGTGAGCGCGTCCGGCTCGACCCTCGAACGACTCACGTTAAACCGTATCTCGAAACTAACGAACGCGGGGCTTGGTGCTGCCCTGAACGCCGTCTGCAGGCCGCTCACCCATCTGTACATCATGAGCGGGGCGCTCGAGCGGGATCGGGGCGAAGAACATGCACTCGACGCCACCATCACACGCATGGGACGCTTGACGACGTTGAAGATCGTCCCGGAACTCGCTTCGGAACGGATGATGGAGCGACGCGCGGAGGCGTTTATGCAGCGCACGACGCCTGCCCTGTCCGAGGTTCAGCTCGAGCTAATGATCGCACGTGGCGCTGAAGATTCTGCACTGATTACAGCTGCGAAGCGTGCTTGGCCTGGGTGGAAGATAGAACTTAGGTAGCGGTGAGCTGCGGGCGTAAGGGTTCCGAGTCCGTACTTGTAATTGACTGAGTCATGAATGGCACTCCGAAAAGTGAAGTACTTTGCCTTGCAGGGCTAATGCGCCTGGAGCCGAAATAACGTGCCCCAAAGCTACTACTTACGTGGCGGGAGTAAGTCGTCTCCATCATGTTGTTCACGAGGAACGCCAGGTTAGACAGGCCATGCACCGCAAGCTCCTCCTTCAAGAATCACGGCTCAAACCACGGGTCGGACAAATCATCGTCCAGGGACAATACACCGCCCTCGCTCATGCCGAGCTCTGCGAGCGAAGACGAAGAGGGAGCCGAATTCTATCTGAACGACTCTCCCCTGGAGATACCTGACCCTATCGATGGTAACGGTTATTCCATAGACAGTGCCGAACTCGCATCTCTCGTAGCCCAATACGGCCACGCCCCAGCCACTGCTTGGCTCGAGAGAGAACGGTACAGAATATGGCGGCCGACAGACCCCATTCCGTCGTCGTCCTTCCTCCCTATTCAGGGGTACTTGCATGCCATAGATTGGGTATTCGCTTGGGGGATTCCCCTCGTCTCTAATAAGGCGGCGCTCAAGCCGGCCATGATGCAGTTCATCGCATGGGTCCAGTCCCACAAGTTGCATCTCGTGTACTGTTGCGTCCCCGAGGAAGTCGAGGAGCTGTTGGCAGACATGGGGTGGTGCACCATCAGCTGTATCAACGAAGACGTCATTAACCCTGGGCACATTCTCGAAATGACGCAGGGAGATGACAAGGGCGGACATGGGTCCATGGTCAAGGATTTGAAGAAGAACCTTAGGCGCGCGGAGAGAGCAAACGTAGAGGTCAAACGCATCCCCCGGCAAGACTTGTCGGGTGACCTTAGGCGAGAAATTGAAGAGGGTATCGGCGCCTGGAAGAGCGCTCGCAAACCTCGTCTTCAACTCGCCGCTGTGCGTACCATTGATTGATCCACGGAGACACCATGCTGAGCATCGTTAGACGTCCTTCGACCCATGGCTAGACTTCGATAATCGGGAGTATTGGGTTGCATTCCAACACAAGAGGGTAAGTGCATAGAACATCTCTCATCAGTGTCGAGTGACTCACCGGTCTTGCAGATGGTCGGCGTCTTGATTCTTACTCCGGCAGGCAACTCATACGTCATTAAAAATGCCGCTCAATTCCCTGATGCACCGAAAGGCACATCTGAATTGTTGATCCACACTGTACTGCGAGATCTTCACGCACAGCACCCCAAATTGATGGAGGGTCATCTTACAGTTACGTTTAACATCAGTGCAGCAAGTGAACTCAAGTCCAGGAATATATCTGGGCTGACGTTCGCGGGGCTTAGCGGACTGTACGCGAGCGTTGCGGGTAGCGCGAAGCTCATGAATCGACACGATTTTCGAGTCAGTTGGTTTTATATATGTACAATGCCTCACTGACCAGTGGTTTTCTTAGCGCAAATTCGATACGTTTCACCAGCCGATGTTCGTATGTTATCCAACCAAGGAGAGTGGTGAGTTTGTGTTGTATGGGATACGTAAACTGTTGAAGTTGTTACAGCGTTGAGACACATACGAAATGCCGAATTCCTGTCTAGACACCAGTGTAATCTTAATATGTACATCCTATATCATTAGCATGCCATTAATCGTTTCGCCAAAGCCGGCACGACGACTTGTCTAACGCTTTGCGTATCAACTTCTCCTTTCGATTGGGCGCGAGAGCGATGCATGTGGGGGTGTTTTCTGGTTGCTCAGTCCAGACATGATGTGGTATCGGCGATGGATCGGCGCTCAAGAGCACAGCAGAAAGCTTCTGAAGTGTCGATATATCTGGTGTCTGAAACACGAGCCAAGTTATACGGTCAGTTGTCCGAGATGAACGCAGCACACCTGAAGCACAACCTACGCGGAGCTGTGTCATTATATGCAAATCTCGGTGATTGAAGCTCACCTTGCGCATGTTCCCGAGGTCCGCTAGATAATCAATCGTTTCTTGTCGTTCACGCGTCTCGTGCAGAACCTGTCGGCAAAAGGGTCAACGTTGCTGAAAGAGATGCGAACATAGATGTGATATGTGTACCGCGGTGGCTGCATGCGCCGCCTGGGCCATGAGTGGACCAACACCCCACTTCTCTTTCTTTGGTAGAGAATCAGTTCTTGCATAGGCCACCCAGAGTGTAACGTCAGCCGAACGCAGACTCACATCAAAGAGATCCCTGCGCACGACTATCTGCATTACGAGCGGTTCAGCATTGGAGACTTGTAATGTGACAGCGTTCTGAGACTTAAAGAGTAACATCAGATGCAGTGATTCTTGCCAATCTCTGTGGAGATGGCTCACAGAGGTAGTCGTTGTTGGCATCGAAGTCGTTTGGGGTTCCATCGCGCCGGATGTGCAAAAACACCGCCTTGGTGAATGAGAGTAATAAAAACCTCGCTGGATGGTACGGGCGATAGAAAAATATTGAGGTAGCGGGAAGAACGTGAGACCGTGCGCTTGCATGCGGCCAGTGGCGGGTCATGACGGTGCTGAATCCTGATGCGCTTCAAACTCTTCCGGTTCGGTCATGTACAAGATTTGTTGTAGTGATTGGCACGCAACGCTGAGCGCGGGCTGTCGCCGACTAACCTTGCTATGGACGCACGCGGAAACTCCGCGCATCAAGTAAGTCGCTGCTGGCCCCCCTCTGGCTTGGAACCGAACTGTGCAGTCTAAGGTGCGCTGCCGTTCTTTTTGACCTGAATCCGGTTATCATTGACATTCACCTCTGCCAAAAGTAATCAGCATAATCCTTCCTTCACAGCAAGGGCCTCAAGAAACTATCTCAGGCTCTAAACTTCAAAACACGCGATCCATCTTCCAAGTCCCTCGATTTAAGGCTTATACCGTTGATTGGGATGGCCACACCAACGCAACCCCAATCTCGGAGCGGCCTCGCGCCATTGAGGGAGGGCACGCTCCTGCGCTACGAAAGCAATCGAAACCCCGATGGTTTGACGAAATCCTACTAGTAGTACCTCTGGCAAGCTTACTGCCTCCCAATGACATACAGTATGTCCAAAATTTTTTGACAGCTGGCTGCGATGAAATTTTTTTTTTTTCGTTTCGGAACCACCACGCGCTCGTTACATGTAAGCCCATAGCCGACCCGTGGACTACAGTGACGGACTAAAAAAAGTGAGACATTCAATGATTCATGAACTCGCCACAGGGTTTCTGACCTGACTGTATCAGGGAGTCAGGGCTGCCCAATTTTTCGTGAAATCAAGTTGGATCAAGTGACCCGGTGACGGGGTTTAGCAAAGGGTGCCGACGCAGGCTGAAACCGCAAGTCGCCGAGCATACTATCGTGACGCAAATGCTGACGCCGGAGTCCTAGTCTTCTCTCTGGCTTACAACATACTCAGGTATGGCAACCGACACCTAAGTCAACGAAGATGTTCCTAACTTCGAATTTTTGTTTAGGGTAGGACAGACGAGATCTGAAGTGGACACTCACCTAACGAGGCTACTTACGACTGTCATCGACGCCGTTGGAGCTAGGAAGCATGTACCCTCTAGTCAATGATTCTATTCGCGCCATCCATCTTTCTCATTGCCAATTGTTCCAAAGTCTAGAAGTGCGCTTCCATTACCTGCCCACGCGGCTTCGACTACCATGACTTTGAGCTACGACCAGGACAAAACCGACGGTCCGACCGGCCTAAGTAGTCAGTGCTGTAAACAATTGAAATCTCTACAGCAGCCGAGGACCAAGGTTGGGTTTAAATCACTGCTTTCGTTCTGAATTCTCCAGTGCCCTGGTAGGTCGCTCCAGGAGTGGGAAGGAGCTTGCAAAGTTTGGGTTAGCTTTACTTGCTTCTTGAACTCTCCTCCGATTCCCTCGTATATTTCTGTGGATAATCAGGGATAAATTAGAGGTAAAGTTTAACTGTTTGAGTTCGTCTATGGCATCACTGGCGTGTGTTACAGCCACACTCGCCGCTCGCTAAGCTCTCAACGTCAACACTTACGGGCCGTTGGCGATGAGCACTATCTGGTCACACACTCACACCATCATTCTTGTCGTTTGCTCGTTCGCAGCCTCTGGGATGTCTCAACGAGGTATAGAAAGCATGATAAAGGTGCACGGCAACCTCAATGCTCATTTGGATATGGAGACTGACCCAACGAGGCTAATACGCACTTACGCCTACCTAGCCCTCTTGGTGAATCCGATTTTGCTTTATGCAAAATGACAGGTAATATAATATTGCGGTACTGGGAACTTGGAAACTTGAGACGTACTTCAAGACGCATGCGGGCTGTCGCTACTTTGGAACAGGAGTAGCTGCCCTGTTACCACTCGGGGCTTTTATCGGCTAAAATCAATGTTTCTGCAGTGTAGTAAGTCAGGACCTCAGAAACCACCAGAAAGAAAAAGAGACCCAGATTATGCAAGCAATGTCGCGTGAACACACCACTGACGTTCCGCCCGCGTCACCATCACCCACCAAGAGCCACCCTTGCCACTCGCACACGAAGCGCACTGCACCACCTCCTAGACGAAGACACCAACAGGACCGACGCGCGCTGCCCCTCACCCTCGTCCGCACGCACCTCGTGACGAGGACGACGCGCCCTCCCTCTCTCATTCCCCCTCTCCCTCACCAACTTCGTAATGGCGAGGGGTAGCACCCTCAGGCACCCCTGACCGCGACGACGAGTCAACGGCGGCGCGATGCGCCCTAACCCTCAACCTCACCCACTGGCACCAGACTCAACGACGATGCAATGAGGCGCCCTCTCCTCTCACCCTTGTCTTCATCCACTACAACGACGCGGTTTTCGCGTCCTCTCTCGCTCCCTCGCCCCTACGTCTGAGGTCCCGCCGTACCGCCCTTCCCTCCCACTTGGTGAGGACGTGACAACACGATAACGATGGCGACGGGTGCGCCTACAAACACTAACGCCAATGCATTGGCGTTAGTGTTTATATGCGTGCGGTAACGCTCGCGAGCCTACTGGTACGCTGCTGCAGCGGCGCTCGCCCCTTGACTAGCGCTCGTGTCGATCGGGAGCGGGATAGCGGTCGAAAAACACTGGATGCATGCCAAAGGCATCGGGGGACTGTCTGGAACTCGCTAGAGATCAGCACGATGCTGCGGAGATCAAGGGATGACGATACTGCGTGCATATGTAGGCTCGAGCCACCGCTTACCATATCAGGCAACCACTCAGACGTTGCACCTACTTGCACTTTCCGGTAGACCACAATACGCTCGTGTAGCAATATATTTTGGTATCAATTTTATTTTAAATAGTGCTTCTACCTTCTCTGATTCCTCACCGTCCCAGCTACCAGTCTTCCATGAAGCACGAAAAGCAAAAGTCCTTACTTTGCTGTCGGTGTCTGGAGTCCTAATGACGTAATTGCCTCGAGCTGTCGGTACCTGGAATCATTAGCCGATAAAAGTACCGAGTGGTAACAAGTGACACAACACTCAACTATGTACCCGCGTTACTTGGCAAACGGGTCGGAGATCTCCGACACCAAAAGTTGTGCTGGTGCGCTGCTGCTTTTTCCAAATTTCATTCACCGACTGAGCCGACTCGGATGCCAACAATTAGTTGATTTGAACCAATGTTCAGGATGGGTTCAAGAAACCATGTCCAAAGTTGAACAAGTGGTCCATCCTTTGGGGAACTTGAATGGTAAAAACATCAGCTTATAGCGCTAATAATGATGACTCGGGTCTACGCTGATCTAGAAAGTGAATGGCATTACACCAACGAAGTAACTCAGAGACTTGGAACAGACTCGCCACTGAACGAGGGAAAATGAGGGCCCTACGAATTCTCAGCTCACCTCATAGGCTCATACATAGGTATTGAGGTGGGAACACTTCTGCACCAAAGAAACCCGATGCGACTTGACAAAATAAACCTTGTAAGTTTAAAAATAAACATCGATTCCTAGAAAATTCTGCCCTAAAGATCTGACAACCTGACAGACACCCACACCTGCCCCAACAGGGCTACTCGATTCTTCGTAAGTTCCGTCACCACTACGGATGGATCCGAGACGGGTCAGTTTAAGTTAATGTTATATATACAGTATATATATACTTACGTCCCCTCGGATCCAGATTTCTTAGCGAGTTGTACAGGTATAGTACTTCTGAATGCCGGAACGAGGCTATCAGTACTCAGCGTGACAGGATGAGGACTTGGCGCAAGGCGTTGGTGACGCTAGCATTTTATGATAAGCCGCCGCCGCCGCCGCTTTTCAACGCACCGAAATCACAATGCCCCAGGATATCGGAGGAGAGTATACAAGGACTACCTCCATTTGGCCAAAATACCTTGAGTAAGTCATGCTGCAGGACACGTTTTGGGACCGCTTAGATGCTGATCGGCCGCAAGGAGGAGGCTCGCTCCGTCGTGGAAGTGTTGTTGGATTGCCGGCTGCGTGCAGGTTTGAGTGCTTGTTATGATATCTGAGACCCCCAAAGGTTAGTCTCCATTTCGAACTTTGTTTATTTTCCCTTCTAAGTCGAAAAAACGAAAATACAACCTAGAGTTTCCTGAAACAGAGATTGTTGAGCCCAGGTATAAATGCGGTGGCCATTGGTTGATGTCTTCAGCACGAATTGCAATGCTTGATTCGCAGCAGGTAAGTAGAAGTTGTGACGGATCTTCTCAGCCTGAGCTAATGAAATCGCAGATTCAGACCATTCGCACAACTATTCGCTCACTCCTCGAGCAGTGTGATGTCCCCTACAGAGTCGCACCGTATGACCACGAACTTCACCAGGAATGTACTGACGAAGCGATCCGACGCGGCTACCCGGTGGAGGGTGACCACTCTGTGTGCACGTTCCTGCGAGTGGGAGTCGTCTATGCAGCAACGGCTGGCAGGCACCACGGCCGTCCAACTCAGATATGGATTGCACTCTACACAGCGTGCGTCATCTACGTCGACGAAATACCCGTTCGTTTCCCTTCCGAAATCCCGGACATCCATCGGTTTACCGACCGATTCTTTGGGAGGGAACAACAGGGGAACGCTGTCCTGGACACACTCGCGGACATCATTCGCCAGGCACCCAACCTGTTTCGGCCCATTCCATCAAAGCTGATCATGACGTCGAGTCTCAATTTTTTCACTGCCAACTTGCTTGAGTACGAGACTGGATCGATGGAGGTATAGTTGCTACTTCAATCGAGGGCATGCAACTGACGTGAATGGTCATGTAGATCACCAGCACAGCACACCAGTATCCCTTTTACCAGCGTACTATGACCGGAATTTCAGAAGGCTATGCATATATGGGATTTCCACGTGAGATCCCGGTGACAGAGTACGTTCAAGCGATTCCCGAGGTCATAATATTCCTCAACGACATGAAGTGGGTACTTTGCTGTGAAATATATCGACACTTTATTCATGTCTATCTTAGCGATGTGTTGTCGTTTTACAAGGAAGAGCTTGCGGGTGAGAATGTCAACCGGATCTCCTTACTAGCGGCTCGCAACAAGGAATCACACTTGAAGGTCTTCGAATCGTTGTCGGAGATAGCAGTTGGCCACTACAAGAAGATTGTGAAGATATTGGAAGGATCTCCGAGTGCGTATGAGGCATTCAAGCACTTGAGTGCCGGATACATTGATTTTCATCTCTCCTCGGAGAGGTATAAGTTCGCAGAATTGCATATGTAGGCAACCAGACTATTCGATTCCCATGTTATGCACGCACACACCTCCGCAGTAGTGTCACTAGAGCTTTCCCCAGACTTTCGTTTGTGTATATACAGATTATTTCGTTCGCAATGTGTACGAAACTATCTTGATGACTTCAACAGGAAACGATGTAACGAGCTTCATACAGTAGTTAAAAAAGTGGTGTAATCCTTGGCCTTGATCTGTTTAAAGACCACTTGCAGTGACCATGTGACCAAAGGTTGTAGAGAACCAAGCTGGCAGCCATATAACAAAAATGGGGCAGCTGTTGGTCCTAAATTCGGCAGGGTCAATAGAGGGGCCAATGCGAGGCTCAGAGGTGGGGTTAGAGACGGCGCCATCGATTATTGGCGATCAACTAGGTTAATCACGATGCATTAGAGCGATTTCTGACGGACACGACAACAAATATCTTAATGAAGGGCTCAAGTCAATGTCGGCTTGGGGCGCGAGAAATTGAGGTCCAGAGGGTTAGCCACCGAGTCTGAGGAGACCGAGCATGATCTCGCGTAAGGGAGGACGCTTGCTCAAAGCGCCGCTTGGGGCAGTGCCAATCTAGAGACTCCTTCGGGTAACGACTAACGATACGTACGATCGCGTCGTTGGCCCTTGCAAAGCTCGTGGTTTCTCTGAATCAAGTATGCATATCGCCTAGCCAGGGCGGTTTGAGCCCTAGCATGTAACATGAGTGAAGAGGAAAGGCGTTTAGATACAAAGGTATCACACCACCATCGTGATAATGCCTTTACACTCTTCGTATGGGCAGAAGTTACGATAAATAGTCTTGCTATCCCATGAGTTTCTGCAGTTGTTTGTCGGACCACTACAAGGCCATCTTTCAGAAGTTAAAGGCCTGGCGGGTCGTGGTTCAACGGAGACCGCACCTGTGTCTGCACGAGTTTGATCGAAACAGGTCGGAAGAATAATGCAGCGCGGAATGCGCCAACTCGCCACCGAGTGTCAGGGAATATGCAAGCAAGTAGGACGTTCGTTTTCCTTTGTTCAACTTGGCGTCCGTGCCTCTATTGGAAAGCTCTCACTGTCGTAAGCTGGCGTATCCTACTCCAACGTGGGTACGAGTGTCAATGGGGTTTGGAATTTGACACTCCAGCCTTATGTTAGTTAAGACTTGTGCCTGCGTGTTTTGAAGGCATTCAGTGTTTCTGGTCTTTGACCAATGACGGATATCAGCGAGGTTAGATGTATATTCCGAAGGTGGTATCGGTTTTCCAACCATGCACGTGGATCTCGTGTCGAGTGCTTCAACTTGAACGCATTTAACTATGCCGTCCACTTGCAAGTGCAGAGGCGGATCTTGGGCACCAGCCCTCAGTCCGAGGATAATCATGAAGTAGATGATGTATTGAGCGGGGTGTTCCTCCACATAAAGTGGAGATTTAGCGACAGTTAAACAGGACATAAGTAGAGTACGTATGAGTGGTGGTACTTTTCTCATAATCTATGCAATGCTGTGTCATGCGAGTGCGGATAGCGGGAATGTGGACGGATGCAAACGAAGGGACGGCGAAGAGGGCCACAACGAGATCAAGCAAAGAGGACCAATGAGTCGGGACGTGGACACGAACAGAGAATTTAATCCTTCTTCTCCTCCTTGTTTTCTGATGACGCGTCGGGGGCAGCGTTTTCAGCATTGCGCTTCTCATAGACCTTTTGGAAAAGACCAAGCGATGCTTGTTGGGTCTCATTGATCTTCTCCCGAATCTGGTCCGCAGTAACCGAGGCATCACCAACCTGGCCCTTGGCAGCCAACTCGCGGAGTTCTCCAACAAGCTTAGTGACCTTCTCCTTCTCAGTGGCATCGAGCTGGTCTTTGAATTCGTTCATGGCTAAGTTGGATAGGATGAGTATTGCGTCACACATACGAGAATTATGGACTGACCTTTCTCAGTATCGGAACAGACAGATTCACCCTTGTTTGCCTCCTCAATAAGAGCACGACGGGCCTTGTCAGTTTCGGCGTACTGCTCAGCATCCGAAACCATACGCTCAATGTCCTTGTCGCTAAGACCCGACGAAGAAGCGATAGTCATTGATTGATCTTTATTAGTGGCCTTGTCCTTAGCCGAGACGTTGACAATGCCATCTAGAACGCGGTCAGTGTGTACCAAATAAAACTTCTCATGTAAACTTACCTGCATCGATGTCGAAAGTGATCTCAATTTGAGGGACACCCTTCGGCGCAGGTGGGATACCAACGAGGTTGAAGTTGCCGAGGAGCTTGTTATCCCGAACCAACTCACGTTCACCCTGGTAAATCTTGACCTCGATGGCAGTCTGACCGTCAGCCGCAGTGGAGAACGTCTGAGACTTCTTGGTAGGGATAGTGGTATTGCGGTTGATGAGCTTCGTCATGATACCGCCAAGGGTTTCGATACCGAGGGAGAGTGGGGTAACATCAAGGAGCAAGATGTCGGTCACGTTGCCAGCGAGAACCCCGCCTTGAATAGACGCTCCAATAGCAACGGCCTCATCAGGGTTAACCCCCTTGCTAGGTTCCCGACCGAAGATGCTCTTGACGGTGTCGCCGACCTTCGGCATACGAGTCATACCACCAACTAAGATGACCTCATTGACTTCACTGGCTTTCACGCCAGCGTCAGTGAGTGCCTTCTTGCAAGGGTCGACAGTGCGCTGGACGAGCTTGTCAACCAGGCTCTCGAAATTAGCTCTGCTGAGTTTCAAGTTGATGTGCTTCGGTCCCGAGGCATCTGCGGTGATGAACGGCAGGTTGATCTCCGTTTGGGTTGTAGACGAAAGTTCGATCTTGGCCTTCTCCGAAGCCTCACGGATTCGCTGGATGGCCATCCGATCTTTACTGAGGTCGATACCCGAATCCTTCTGGAACTCTTTGAGAATATGATCGACTAGAGCGATGTCGAAGTCCTCTCCACCAAGGTGTGTGTCGCCGTTGGTTGACTTGACCTCGAAGACACCCTTCTGCATCTCCAATATGGAGATATCGAAAGTACCTCCACCAAGATCATAGACAGCAATGATGGATGAATCCGCGCGGTCGAGACCATATGCAAGAGCAGCCGCAGTAGGTTCATTAATGACACGAAGGACGTCCAGACCGGCAATCTGGCCAGCGTCCTTGGTAGCCTGCCGTTGTGCATCGTTGAAGTACGCGGGCACAGTGACCACAGCGTGACTGGGTGAATAAAATTAACGTTCTTCTGACAAACGTTCTATGACGAGGGACATACTTGACTTTCTTGTTGAGGTATTGCTCGGCAGTTTCCTTCATCTTCGTAAGTACCATAGATGATAGCTCTTCCGCGGACTATTGAAGAGTGTCAATATATTGAACCCGTGCAGAGATATCCACTCACGAATTCTTGTGTCTTGTCGCCAATCTCGACTCGCACTGCTGGGCGACCATCACTCTTAGGCACTACTTGGAAAGGCCTATGTAACGAATGAGCAAGACGAAGCAGACCCATTTCAACGCATGCATTTACCAGTGCTTCATGTCGTCCTGGACCTCCTTATCTTTAAATTGGCGACCGATCAATCGCTTAAAGCCGAAGACAGTATTCGAAGAGTTGACAACTGCTTGCCGCTTGGCAGGGAGACCGACGAGACGCTCTCCGTGTTTCGTGAAAGCCACAACAGAGGGTGTTGTCCGGGCACCCTCCGAGTTCTCGATGACGCGAGATGACTTCCCCTCCATGACAGAAACACACGAGTTCGTCGTACCCAAATCAATACCCACGACGGGCCCTGAAAAGGATGCAACTGAGACCTAAGCTATACTCGAGATGAGAAGCTACGCACCACTGATTTTGGTGTTCATGTTCCTCGCGATCGAGGACCGCGGAATGCCCTGCAAATAAATGTGTGAGGACTCTACAGGATTAGCAAGGATGTGAAACACACGGCATAGTTGCCTGAACGAGCAACGGCGAGGCGGAGGGAACGTGCTGCAGTGAACATGGAGGAAGAGAGCGAAAGTGAGGAGAAAGCAGTGGCGTCAATTCTCCAAATTTTTAGAGCCTTCGGGAGCTTACATCAGCGCTTCCGGCCCATTGCCGGAGGTCCCCGCGGGAATCTCTCACGTCGTGTACGCAACCAGCGGAAAATTTGTTTGAACCTTTCCCAACTGCATGGAGGCAATGGGAGTTCCAAGTAGTGTTACCCCAGCGTAAACTATTCGAATACTGCAACCAAGTTGTTGGATAGGAAGAGTCTGCATTTTCGTCGGAATATCGCACATTTTCGGAGGAGGGTCGCTTCCCTTGGTGTGAATGCTGTGCAGAGTCTCAGCTTCGAGGGAAGAGCTCGTCGCTCCTCTCAGAGTCATTGCCTACGATGTCGAACGGTTCCCCCAAACGAATTGGTGGGGAATACGGGGCGCTACGCGCTAACATCGACATCGACAAACTGAATGCATATCTCGTCGCTCATGTCCCGACTCTTAGTGTTCCTGTAGATGTCCAGCAATTCAAAGTATGTTTATGTTCCAGGCTGTCTCGCGCGAACTCGTATCTAACCTTCTGTCCAGTTTGGACAGGTAGGTCTAGTCGGCCTCAGTCGACGTTCGATTGACACAACTGAGTTTTTAGTCCAATCCTACGTACTTCTTGACGGATGCTAGGTTTGTGCGAGAGTCAGTGTTCTGGTACGCACAGCAGTCTGATGATTTGGAAGACAGCAGCGTTTCGTTTTGCGGAAGAAACCTGCAGGACAACTACTCTCCTCCACCGCCCACCAGATTGAGCGCGAATACCGAGTCTTAACTGCCCTCCACAAACACAATACCAAGCCGAGCACCAAACCTTGGCAGGTCGTCCCAGTCCCGATACCGTATGCGCTATGTGAGGACGTCAATGTCATTGGCACCCCGTTTTACATCATGGAATATTTGGATGGTCGAATATTCACCGACACAAGGATGCTTGAGGTATCCCCAAATGACCGGCGCGAATGGCGAGTGAATCTTGATGGCTTGCGATTCTCATAGCTGAAGGTAGAACTCCTTCTAGCTGGATTTCCGCTGTGCAAGCTCTTGCTGCGCTGGCGTCCCTTGACCCGGTTGACATAGGGCTTGCTAATTTTGGACCATCCACGAACTACTTTCCGCGCCAGATCAAGTCCTTGACCCGTGTTTCCGAGGTACAATCCCAGACGGTCGATGTTGACACAGGAAAACAGATAGGAAAGATACCATTTTTCAACGAATTGGTCGACTGGTATCAGGAACACCTTCCGGACGAGAAGAAAACTGGGTTGCGTATCGTCCACGGAGATTACAAACTGGACAACATGATCTTCCATCCATCTGAGAACAGAGTAATAGGCATTTTAGACTGGGAGTTGTGCACACTCGGCAGCCCGGTAGGTCATCGTTTGCTGTCAATATACCCGAAACATGAATTAGGACCTAGCTGGCAGACCTTGGCAATCTCACACAACCATGGTCGATTGATGCCAAAAATATCCCCGACGACTCACTAGTCAGGAACTACAACCTGCTCAAGGCATTCAAGAACACAACAAAAGATGTGCCGATACCCTTGGAAGACCTGGAACGTGAGTATTGTCGCCTTGTCGGCCAAGCATATCCCATCGAAGAGATGGTTTTCGTCCGTAGTTGGATGCTGTTCCGAGTGAGTTTGATTGTTTAGCCTCTGCAAACCATTACCTACAACACTTTTGCAGTTGGCAATTATCTCGCAAGGGATCGCAGCTAGGGTTGCCAGACGCCAGGCCAGCTCTGAACACGCACATATCCACACTGCGCTCTTTCCTGCAGTGGGGCATCTGGCAAAGGCCGTCCTTGAGAGCGAAGGGTACATCATTGGCAATAGGTCCAAACTGTAGTCCATCGCCTTTGTAGTGATGGACTATTTGTTTTACGCGTAGCTACCCCTCTTTTTACTCACAAAGCGCTTTATAACATTCATAGAGGGCCTTTCGCCAGGGTTCTGTGCCCAGCATTTCTCCAGCAAACTCCACAAACCCTCTCTAATGTCAGGTTTGTAGTCATCATATTTAAGCCTCCCATGCCTTCTTGTGACATATACCAACACCGCAGCGTCATTCGTAAGATTGTGATACGGTTTCTTCGCTGAGAAGATCTACAAATGAATTGTTTCTGAGATGATGGTAGAGAACAAATCCCGCGGGAGATCTTACCTCCGTCGCTGTGATCCCGAACGCCCATATATCAGTTGCAGTTGTTGGTCTGATTGCTGCTGAAGTGGTTGGCTCGGCCAGAAGTTCAGGAGCCATGTATCGGAGTGTGCCAGGAGTATTTTTAGTAGTAAACCCTGACATCTCCAGCACTATAGAAAGACCAAAGTCGGTGAGGACTGCTTGTCCACCATCGCTAACTAGGATGTTTCCCTGTGAAGAGTCAAGAGGTTGCTATCAGACATTGAAATCTAACTTACCGGTTTGATGTCTCCGTGGACAATCTGACGGCTATGCAAGAAATCCAGACCACTGGCAATTTGGTGTAGCTGTGGGACGTAACCTTGAAGGCCATTATAATGCAATAGTTTCGGTCACTCACCAGATCCATCCTGCCACCAAGTGGAAGGTCATTGTTCGTAACGTAGTTCTTCAAACTCCCATTCTTGTAATAAGGCGACACTATTGCAGGAGCTGAATGACGGGACATGTCGGAAGTCGTCATGATTCCGAGGAACGGTACGATATTGTCGTGATCCAGTGTGGCCCACAGCCTCGCTTCTCGAAACAGTTTCTGGCATGAGAGCGATATTTCTTAAACCCTTGGCCCAGACGACCACATCTGGATAATTCACCGACCTGATTGAACTGTTTCACTTCTTCCGCGGTGAAGGCACTCCGAATAACTTTAATGGCGACCTTGATCCAGGGCAGGTCAATGACGACGATGGAGGAAATCATCAGCCAAAGAACAATACCATACGGGTTCTCTGTTTGAGATCAATAAGTTCCCCAAGCCAGATATCTGCGTGATTCCCGGCATCAAAGGCATGCTGGCCAGTTCTGCGGATTGCAGAAGTGAGGTCTTTGAGCTGAACGTTCATTAGCGCCATGTCGACCCAAGATAGACCACGGTAAAGTGCTGCACAATCAGGGGACGTCAGCGAACCTACTAAAGTTCGGAGCCTAGAAGGCTCGAGTTGAGGTGACTTGGACCGAGTCAATGCGGCGCCTGTTGCTGCCGTATCATGTCTTGGCACTGTTCCTGGATACTTATAGGCGCTGAGCGCTTCGGATTATCCAGATGATTGCGAGATTGATAACGAGTCCGAGTCACTTTCTACGACTCACCAGCAACTCCAAGTCGTAGGACACGAAAACAGTCGTATGAAAGTGATGGTGCTGAGAACGTGGTTCCCGCGGTCACTCCCAAGTGCAGCACCAGCGTCGAAGTTGTCCAAAAGCTTCAAAGCAGCACGAACTCAAGCATTCAATTTGCATGGCACACACACATGGTATTGAAGGCGGAATATTGAGTTGACTGCCAATGGCCTCATGTCAAGTCGGCAATAGATATTACCAGTTGGTAGATCTGGTTCCAAGTTGTAAAGAACTTCAAGTGAGTACTAGTAATCTCATCGAAGTGGTTCCTAGTACATAAGCATGCATACAGCTCGACACGTTTATCGTGCGGTTGTCCTTCTCAACCCCGCTGCGTGCCCGCTGCATCTACGGTGCTACTACTAGTCGGGTCAAATGTTTGCTTGAACGTGGTGAACGTGCTCGTCCCCAGAATCGCAAACACGACGCGATCAAAAGAGGACCTGAATCTCGCTCCCTTGCTCGTCAGCAAGTCTGCCCAAATCCTAGCCACCATCCTCACGCTATTTCGAAACACTCCCGTACCAAAACTTCCCAAAACAAGATTCTTTGCTCCTTGTTGTTCCATCAGTGATAGTATCCTTGCCATTCTCTCCTTCATTGACAGCTCTATCATGCTCTCCACGTTGGCGTTGTCTGCGTCTTCGCCGCTTTTATTCTTGATGTCGCCCGCATTAACGGCAGCACTAGTAAGAACATCAACTTCAAAAGGGGCCACCCACTCTCCAAAATCATCTCGAAATATGACAACGGATGGGGTGTATATCATTGCGTGGTGGTAGAACCCGCCCTGGCGATCACGTAGGTGCAATTTATAGAATTGCTGCGCTGTATCTGTCATGAGGGAAGGGAAGAGTGTGGAAGACCGTGCGATGGATTCTTCCTGCGCTTGAGCACCACCGAGAAAGCCCCCACCAGGGCGAGTAGCCGAGGCAAAACTGAGCACCGCGATTCTGCCAAAGCTGGTCGACTTGGACAAGGCGTTAAATAGAAGGCGAGCGCCACCCAGTGTCGAGATCTCTAAAATCGAGATGTCGGTCTTGGTTGGGGGTGACTTGGGCGCGTCTGAAGCCCACTTGGATAAAGAGAGATCGTCGGGTGGATAATAACGTGTGTTGTGATTGGAGAATCTGACTTTCGCGGCCAAGTCAAGGTAGTTGTTACTAGCGAAGTTGATGTAGCCAGCTTCGATGGCTGCTAGAGTGGTGTCTGCGATCTTTTTGAGATTATCGCGTTTCTTGGCGGGGTCGGGCTTCTGGGTGGTGTCGGGCTTCTTGGTGGACTGGCTGGGGGTACTAACGCCTGCCGATTTTGACGGCACATTCATGTGTGAAGAAGGGAAGTTTGGTAGGTTGTGAGAGATAGCATCTGCCAGTGAAGAGAGTTGTCGCGTTGGCTGTCCTGTCGCTGGTCGGGAAGTCATTAGAGATGTGGTGACTCGGATTTGGCAGCCGACTTATCATATCGATTACGTTAGAAGATCCTGCCTTGAGCCATCTTGGAAAGGCGTCCTCGCCGTATCGGCGGAGTCACTCGTGCGAGAATCGCGTATGAGTGAGTGCTCAGGAAATTGACAGGCCACGTTATTGCCGTGCGGGCACTGGCAACTTCGCTTCCGAGCGCCTGCGTCTTTCACGCAATCTCTGAATCATATCAGCCCCGCTCTCCTCAGATGCCCAATGCTCTTACTCGCACCGCTGGCCTGAAGCTTGGCCCAATTGCTTTGGACATACTCCTCAAGCATTACTTCGATCGCGTGAAAAAAGAAAAGGCGGAAGATGATCTCCCTTTCACTCAACTTCGTCAAGACGAACTTCTTTACGATGAGGCGTTCAACATAGCCAAGGCATGTCTCGCCACGTGTTCATCTTCCAACTGTCCTTAAACCGCGCTTACAGCGATTCTTCGACGTTGCGACCCAGTGAGTAACCAACCTATCCTCTACGTCTTCTCCCAAGATCGGCAGTTCACGGGTTATAGCCATTCGGTCGAAGAGCTCCAAGCATTTTCTAATACCCGCACTCCATCTCCCCCATGGATCCATGTCCTACGAGTCACTGTGCCTATGTCCTGTTGTGACGAGGCGGCTACATTGCTCATCCAGGCCCTTGGAGGCGAGGAGCATGCGTTTCTTCTAGTAGGTGGTACCAAGTGGTGGCAAGTGCGTGGTATCACTGGGTACGTCAGACTTGATATTTTGAGCTGTAATTTACGGTTCCATAGAATTGCTGGAGAATGGGTGACCGCCAAGAAAGACTGGGAGGAAGCCAAGAAACGTCGCAAAGCATTTCAGAAGAAGAAAACAGGCGATAATAGTTCCTCGCAGGGTGTGGCGGACAGCATGCCTTCCTCGATCTCAGAGCCTAGTAGCATCTACGACGACGATGCGGACGACCTGCGCTGTATATTGTACGCTCACGGAGGAGGCTATTACTTTGGAAGTCTCGATCAGGAGAGGTAGGCGATTTTGCGTTTGCTCTAACTGTATACTAAATATGCTTCGTTGGTCAGACACTGCCTTCAGCGACTCGCAAGAAAGATCAAAGGCCGAGTATTTGGTAGGTAATCCATGCAATCGTTTCTTTGCTCTGGTATCATCAAAGAATTTTAGCTATCAACTACCGTCTGGCTCCACAATATCCATTTCCTTGTGCACTTCAGGACTTGGTTGCGGCATGTAAGTTTGACCGGCGGCGCCTTGCAAAGACTTACCTGGACATTCCACAGACCTGTATTTGATTAAGCCGCCCCCTGATGCACCCCATCAACCCATCAAACCGTCACACATCGTGGTCGCTGGGGATTCCGCAGGAGGTGGACTTACTCTTGCTCTACTTCAAGTGTTGCGTGATACTGGTCAGCCACTACCCGCTGGTGGTGTTCTGATCTCACCATGGTGTGATCTGACACATTCTTTTCCAAGCATTCACACCAATACTGCTACGGTGACGTTGGATTGTCTTGCCATTTTAGCATCGTAACTCACCAATTCCCTCAGGACGTTCTTCCTTTGTATGGACTGTCTCTTCATAAGCCCAGCCCTTTATGGCCCCCGCCGTCAGAGGAGATGACACAGAGAATTCATACTGGGCTTCGGCGGAAAATTCGTCAAATTGTCCGTGTCACTATCAGAGGGAACAAAGCTATCGACGTAGCTGCCGGGGAGCTTACACAAGATGCATTAGCCGGCTCAAAGCTTAGCCTCAGTGACGATGATGGGAAATCCGTGTCGAGTGACATGCCCATAGATGTCGGGGCTACCACCTCACTTCCCTCAGTCGATGAAAATGAGGATCAAACTATCTCTCTTCAGACCAAGACAGGGGAACTGCTAAAGGTCGACTCTCAAATCCATCTCTATACTCAGAATAGCCTTCTCGGACATCCTCTTGTTAGTCCCGCCCTTTCATACTTGGGTGGGCTGCCCCCTTTACTTGTCATTGCGAGTGATAAGGAGGTGCTCAGGGACGAAATTGTCTATACGTGAGTTACTTGTGCCTTCATGGGCAGGGAAAATTGACCGACAAATTTTCTTTCTTATCAAGAGCACATAAGGCGAGTGGCCCTTCGAAGTTTCCCCCAAGAGATGAAACCCGTGCACTGTATCCACCATTGATGGGCATAGAGACACGTTATGGGCCCACGCAGGTTCACCTTCAGGTCTATGATGGTGCGCATTGAGCAAATGGACAAATGCAAATTTGGACTAAGATTTCCCCCCAGATACCGCCCATGTTTTACCAGTCCTCTTCCCTTTTACAACCCCAGGAAAATACTGTTACCGCGCTATTGCTACTTTCGCGAAGCATATTACAGGCATGCCGCCACCTACGAAGCTTACACCGAGTTCCTCGGAAGCGGTCGGCAGTCCAACGAACGAGGATCTCCCTGGCGGTCCACCTCTTCGACAAGTTTCCTCCAGTGATGTCACAAGCGAGTCACCAGGCGCCCGGAGTCCGCACGGCACTCCCGACACATCGATACCTATTCAAGACTCGACTCGTCCACGCCCATCATTCTCTCGGCCTGTATTTCGCTCTTTCCAGATGAAATCAGCACGGGTATTGTCGAGGTCTGCCTCGGAATGGCCACTCAGGCGAGGCGAAAGTAGCTTGTTGCACCCCCAGGAAGGCAAAACCGTGGGAGGTCCCACTGAATTGCAACGGAGCGTGTCAATGATGGACATGGCTGGGGTACGCTATGCCGGTGAGGCGAGCGTTTACTACAACGAAGAGGTATGTCTTGTCCCACGAATCGTAGCGTGTATTAGCGCTATATGCGTGGCGCGTGACTGACGCCCTACATTTCCATTATCAGGGCGTCCCGTCATGGAAGGAAAGCATGATCCGCGAAAGAGTATCCACTCAGGGCGTAATCAGGCCTCTGGAGCCCGCCGACAAAATCGATGCTTTGCACGTGCCACCAGCAATTATCGGCTTTCTCTCGGAGAGGGCTTTGCGTCGTTACCTTGAAGGAAAAGTTGTTTTCGACCAGAAGTACGCGAAAGAGTCGCAGGCGATAGAGAGGACGCGGAGGCGCAATATAGAACTTGCTAAAAAAGACATTTCCAGGAACCTAACACAGTTGCAGGCGTTGCAGAATGAACGGGCACCAGGAAAGCAAAAGGACTCGTCGCAGGCGTTCAGAGATGGACTGGAGTCATCGACTGGTGCCTGGGGGTGGGCTTGGGCAGACGAGCGACCGCCACCTAGCAGCATCGTCTCCAGGCGCGACACAGACGAATCTCGCAGACTGGCTCGCATCGCTGACCAATCCGTTCTACAAGACGAAGCTCAGATGAGTAGCAACAGCCTTTGGGCTGTCATCACGAATTTCCTCACTACATCTTCACCAAAAGAGCGTCCCATCTCCGACTCTGAAGCTGTTGAACCTCGCGCCGAACGAGTAGCAATCAAGAAAAGCAAATCCGTGTTCGCGTCACTTCGGATTCGTGAGGGGTAACCGAAGAACTGCGATCAGTTACTCATTCCAGTAAGGCCATCCAACTTCACTAGAGTTGTGTTCACCGTCGTTTTCTAGGCAGTATACGTGATATTTATGGCCACGTTTATGACAGTTGGACACGGAATTTACCACAGAGACGCAAGCCGCGCTAGCGATTATTTATTCCCATCGACCTATTGCTTTGCTCGGTGTCAAACACGTGTTTCGATAGCGGATTTTTGAGGTGTAATGGACAACGATTTCTCCGTTCTCGGACCGAGGCCTATAGCTTCTCTTTGATCGGACTTTCTTCTGAATGTTGTCGGGTGTCACCACCTATCCCCACAACGACGATCGATTGGTTACCAACGAGGTCTCCCACGACGTCCGCCTTCTTCACCCGCAGCATGCAGTACGTGGACATGAGGATGCTAAGTTAAATTTCCAAGTGGTACCACGATTAATCGTCAAGTCCGCTAGCTGTTGCATAATTATACCTTCTGGCCCACAGAAACCGCCCGCATGTGACGAGCTGCACGCCAATTCAACAGCCTTGACGACAATTCCCGTAATACCTATGAGAAAGGTATGTTATAACTTTAGGTTCCCCGGTGAAATCTCGCTTATGGTCTCTTCGACGTGAACACAGGGACGATGGGAAGTAATCCAGATGTGTCATATTCAGCTGGGCTTATAAAAGGGCACTGTACTACGACGGTCAGTCTCAGGTTCCTCAGGATCAATCAGTCGAACGAACAAAATGTTTCTCTCCCTCGCCTTCGTCACTGGGCTTTTCGCCTTAGCTAAGGGTCAAACCGCCCTTACCGGTCAATATACCTGCTTGACTCAGGGGAACTACGAACTCTGCAACAACCAGTGGGGCATCGGCGAGTAGTATGATGACGGTCGAACGTACAACTGATGGAATCGCATCGCAGCCGACGGCACAGGTAACCAGACTGCGACATTGCTCAGCACATCCGGCAACGACATCTCTTGGTCCACCACTTGGACTTGGGCTGACAATGAGAACGATGTCAAGACTTGTAAGACCTCTGCGTTTGCGTCAATTCTGTCTCTTACGACTGTTGACAGACACAAACGTCGAGTCGACCACCACCAAAGGTATGCTGGTGAGTAGTTCTTCATGGCGCCTGCTGGAGATGGTCTAGAGTTGAACTGGTATGATAGTTGAGCGACATCACCGCAGCACCCACAGCTTGGAACTGGGAATATGTCACGGAGTCTTCTGGCATTCGTGCTGATGTCTCCTACGACATCTGGTTCGGCACCACTTCCGATGGTGCCCAGGCGTCCTCCTCGTCTACTTATGAGATTATGATCTGGCTCTCCGGTCTTGGCGGGTGAGCCTACATGAGACGAACCTTTCCATCGTTTCCTCACCCGTCACAATAGTATTCAACCTGTCGGCTCTCTCCAGACTTCTGATGTCTCCATTGCTGGCTATACGTGGGACGTCTGGGAGGGTCCTAACACCAGCTGGGAGACTATCTCCTTCGTCAGCCAGGACGGCAACATAAACGACTTCAACGTCGACTTGAATGAATTCTTCAGTGAGATATTTTCTGCCGAGCATATCACAAACCACTCTGACATGTAATTAGCCTGGCTCATCGATAATGAGGGCGTTTCCTCCTCCCTCTACCTTCAGGCCATCGAGTCTGGAACTGAGCCATTTACCGGCTCCGCTGAGCTCTTGACCAACAGTTACTCTGTCTCCGTTACTACTGCTTAAGGAATATTGGGCTGGCACCTTTTTTTTTTCTTTTTGACTGGTGTTCCGCTTGTGCTCAGGTCGTGGTAATTTATTGTGTAGTCCGGGGCGCTGTATACGTACGAAATAAACCGGGGTTGGATGCGTATCAATTCCTTGAGAATCTTCGTTGCCATCTCAGGCTGCAGCCACCCAATCATTCAGGGGTCTATTTGACTTATATGGGGAGCCGTAAAAAATGTTGCTTATTGTCTTACTTAACTCGACTCAACGATGTGACTGTATCAAACTTGTTCCTGCGCTACCTATTCCCATGGTTTCACAATAGCCACTATAGCCAAGTGCCTTCGCGTCGTCATGTTCACGTACTTCGCGCTGTCGCGGGCCGCGCAAGTTGATTCTTCCGGACTTTCCTTTTGTCCTGTCTATCTGGGCGGGTGAGTTTGATAGGGAATCATAAATACTGCACCCAGGTCGCCACCAACGTGCTGCGGCAAGGACGATCCTCACAAAAGGACTGGCTGGTTCAGTCCCAAGGTTGTACCCTAGTTTTTATGCTGATCCTCTCGGACCAAGCGACCTAATATCGAAATCACTGGCATGACTTCACGAACTCCTGTCCGATTAACGCCTCACCGGGGACCACTTGCGACGCCTTCAACCTCACCGGAAAGCAGCCCTACATTATCTACACCCCCTACGGATATTTCCTACTGCTCCACGGCCATCAGACCGGTGCTTGATGTTGCCATCCTTCAGCACCGGATCTCTACGCTAAGCCCGCCGACGCGACATCCATCTCGATCTCATCTTCACCGTCGGAGACGCGACGTCATCAAAAAGGGACCATTTCGCCGTAGTACTCGCCTCTCCCCGCTCCCCCTCGTGTTTGACAGTCCCATCTATTTGGCTAGTGAGCTCGCGAAGAGTCTTGCGGGGATTGTCACGTTCTGTTTACTCATCTGGGGACTCCTCGAATGGGTAATTTCTCGCCTATTGATACCTGTTGATGGAGCTGAACCACTACCTCCAGTCGTCGTACGCATCCGAACTATCTCAGCAACCAGGTCCCTGGACATCAGTGTCACAGTTTCCCCTTCCATCCCCCACGAGGGCTCTGCGTTGCCATGCCAATCCCTCGCTATGCGAACCAAGCGATCAACATGTTGCGGTTTTGCAGTTTCTTTCTGAGCAAATTCAACACGCGAAGGCTCTGTCGTCTCTAAGCGTCGGCCTCGGTTTACCCCTTCGTGCTTTCTTCGAGTCGCATCGAGCAGTGTATGTCGTTTGGACGTTTCATGACAACCCGTGACATTGATACATACCCTAGTATTCCTATGGTCGACCCTGGGTTTCCATTCGTCAAAGGAGTCGACAAGTTGGCAAATTTTACGGAATATCTCGACTCTTCTGTCCTTGACTTCGCGTCTGGTAGTTTCGTTGGTAGAAGCGTACGTTTCTTCTGTCCACTAGATCACCCGCATATATTGACACTCCCCGTAGTTTACGCTCGCCTTGGAAGAGTTGGGTGACCTCATGTCCGAGCCTAAGCTTTCACACGGTTCCTCGACACATGGAGAGTACCAAGATGTACATCTACATGCGATATACTGGCGTACCACCTCGAACCTCCTCTTAGAGTACTCCGCTGCACGCCCACGTGTTAGACAACTGTTCCACCATCTCCATGCCCTCCGTCAGCAGTTGTCACCGTCGGTTTCGAATAATCACGTTGCTAGAAGTAAGGAGGGAAGGTCAAACATTTGGTGGTGGAAAGGTGTTGTTCGACATCCTGTCGCTTCCATTGAAGATGGGATGGAAGCGATTGTGAGCGGGTTGGAAGTGACACTTGACAACATGCATCGACTGATCGCTTATCTCGACTGGATCACCGAGCAACTTGTAAGCGTTTGTCCTTGTCCCCGGTTTCGGGATTGTTGATCACCTGGACATGTAGGCGCAGACGTCGTTGAGAGACGTATTGAAGACGCGACGCAGAACTGACTTTTCATCTTGTTTGATGTCGTTGCAAGATTTGTTCGCTCAGTCGAAGCCTTCGACATCACCAAAGAAACTTTGTTTCTGTCTGAACGACTTTGGGGTTATGCCGCTCACTCGGCTGGAAAAAGTCGAGATCATGGTTCCGGGCAGTCCGACAGTGCGCGCAAAACGTTAATCGTATGGATATATGCTACCTCATGCCTTTTCTTTTGACATTGAACTATATAATCAATTGCACTATAGTATGTACACGCATTTCAATCATGTATTATTGCACTCAAGAATCCGCTGGCATGACCACAGCGCCCCAGGCGAATCCCATTCTCAGTTGGGGCCCAAATCGACCTTCTCCCATTACCTCGCTCCATAAGTCGTGGAAACTCCTTCCTTCAATTTTGTATCAACTGACCGCGCTCTTTCGTCCTGTCCTCTAATCAGAGCTCTCGAAAGTCGATAAAAACCGTACCCCAATATCCGTCACGAAAAGTCAGCCGAATATCATGATGCGACTCGACCGTGACTCATTGATCCCGAAATGGTAGTCGAAGCCCCTAACGCATGTAAGATGTTACTACCCTGACGTGCTACTCACAGGTGTTAGGGAAATCAAGGCACACACCAAGAATATCACACCTCTAATCCAGTAGTTGGCGTGTGGGTACTTCATTACCTTACTGAAGGGAAGAAAACTTGAAGAACCTCCGTCAGTCACCACTTGCTTCATGGTGGCCACTGATTTCTGTCTGCTAGTAGCGACTCCGATTTCGACGAAAAAAAATATATGATACCTGAGATCAACGTCTTTCGTCGCACGAATGATGTTGTGAAAGAAACTAGTAGGTTGGATGTCTTGTATCTACAGTCAGACGTTCGCGGACTTGCAGCGGAATCCATCGATCTGAACGACATGGGGTATGCTTTCGACGCTAGGCTCTACCTGAAGAGGGGGTGCCTGCCAAGGATCCGCGAGCCACTCCTCCACGAAATTTGCGACATTCTCGACGATCCTAATGAAGGTGCTCCGCAAGTCTGTTTTCTGACTGGCGTCACTGGATCGGGAAAGTCGGCGGTGGCTTACTCGATCGCTTGACTGTATGACGAGCGGAAACGATTGGGCCCGTCATATTTCTTCGCCAGGACTGAAATCGCGCGGTCCGTAATCCGAAAACTCTTTTCGCACCATTGTGCGTGACATCTCGATCCCCAGTGCAAGTCTGCCCTCTGGGAGATCGTGAAACAACGTCGAGCGCATTGCACATCGCCGTGTTCCATGGAACAACTTGAGAGGCTCATCATTGAACCTAGCAAAAAGTTTCATCCTATTGAGCCATCAGTCATCGTCATCGTCACCCTTGACGACAGTGACGATGTCCCCAGCCGCCAAGGCCAAACGTGGAAGAAGTTATCAAGCCACTTGGATCGCTAGTCACTGGAGTCCTCGGAGAGAAATCCATTTCTTTCCTTTACTCCTCGTTCCGCGAGTTTTTACTTGATGAAGCTCGTAGTGCAGTCTATCACGCTCACATTTAGTCCCGCAAACTTTGTCACAATGTTCTATATGTTTTAAGTCGTTGGTACCCAAGCTTACAACATCTAATCATGTATATTGGTGGTCTCGACGATTTGAATCGGGATATTCACATCACGCTCGAATACTCGTCTCTCGTCAAGGGGATAAAGGACACGGCTGCACCGAGCCGAACCAGCGAGGAACAGCCCAGGTACATCCGAGGCGAGCGTGACCATCAAAATGACAAGTCGCTATCGCAAATACTCCCTCGCTCGCTTACAGGTTTTTCTCCCCGTGATTGACCCAGCTGGTTAAGACTGTGCGGATGCATCGTGGCGGATGATGATCAGCGGCACCCTTCCGAGAAGGAGATTGAGATCAGGATCTCATCAGAGATCATGCTTTCATGATGTGACTATTTTTCCCACGGCTTTGATCGTTAAACTGACTGCGACGTCGTCTAAGATGTTCGGTATGTCGCCGCGCCGTTTCTCCTCCTGTCAGCGCGTGACGCCCGTCAGATGATCCCTCGGTCGACCGTCTTATATCCGAAGGCAAAGCGGTCTCGATTTCAGGGCGGCTCTATCCCGTCAGCTCAGCAAAACTGCAGTGGACGTGTTTGTTTGTTCGGAGGTGTGCATACAATGGTCTCTTTACTTCTCCGTGGTTGACTCTCAGCTTGCAAAAGTTCACACTCAAAATGGGTCCGTTGAAAGCGAAATCGAGGCGCGCATGCTCACCTTTTTTGATGGGAAGGATGGGTAAAATGGATTAGCCGTAGGTTCTTTGAACGGATCGCCAAGACGTACCGGCGAGAAAAGTGGAGTGCAATGCTCCGTAGTGCAATGTTCCGTCCACTCTTTCCCAGGAGCATGGTATACCTGTGCAAAGAAGCTGGGCGGCGTAGAGCTGACGATAAGGTTGTTGATAGAAATGATTGGGTACGGTGTGCCATGAATGGGTGGTTACGTTTGCCAGATGCTAATCTCGCCTTGTGGGGTATAGGCAACATTGACAAGGCGGGGACGCTGCAAGACAATTTATTGATATTTAAGATGGGATGCGATTTGCCTGTGAAAATGCCACTGAACCTCGAGCATCGGACCTTTGTGCCCTCGTCTACGGACGTCATTTTTGTAGTCAATCTCAAAGAGTCTTAAGAGTCTGAGCCAATTTGTATGTATTGCGTCAGTCATCCCTGTGGACGGTATTGACGCTTTGTATAGTCACCACCTCGGTGGTCTTTTGAAGACCCGAGGTCCGTGTTGGCGAAGAGGCCGCTTCCCAGTCTCAGTGGCTGCGCCGGCAGATGCCATGATCTCTAAGCTCCAGATCTGCTCGATTTCGATCGTGTTCTCGGAAGGGTACGCGCCGATCGTCATCCACCACGAAGCATCCATACACCCCGAATCAGTGCGACTCGTACTGTCGGGTCAGGTACAGGGAGAAAGGCCAGCCGAGGTGAAGCAGCATTTGAGATGGCGACCTGGGAACCAGGTCATCTTGACAGGCACGCTTACTTCGGATATACCTGATGTATTCAGTGTACGTGTTTTCCTATCTATTTTTAGTTAAGATGAACAGATCGATGGTGTAGGTCTCGAATATTGTGGTGAAGCTGAAAGCAGGAAGTTGGACGATCGAGGTACTGCACAGGCCATGTCCATCTCGCGAATCGAGTTCTGCCGCTCCTCGTTGGTTAAATTCGGTGCGACCTGTGTCGTTTATCCCCGTGATGAGGGACGATGTTTCGAGCGTGATGTGAGTGCGCCGGTTCATCTTTGTCCCAACCCATGTGCATGACACGCTTTCGTTTCTCGTTAGCGTTCGACATCGCCTACACCAACTACCGATCTCATTTTCATGAGCGTTGCTAGGTGCGGCATATCCGATCGAGATCGAGATCACCAATAAGGACTTTCGAACGAACGTTGGACGTGGTCGTCGGTGTGTTGTTGGAACCGACCAAGATGGATGTGGTAGGTACATTTTATCCTTTCACCCATTTCACGCCGACGTTTCCCTGCTCATGCTCACGCCAACAGTGTAATTCATCACGTTCGACTGCCAGAAATCATCGGGGCTGGTCAAAGGCATTTAATTTGGGACGGTCAAGCACGGCGTCTCGGTCGTCAAGTGCGACGTTGCGACCGGTGCCGGCGGCCCAATCCCAATCCCAATCCGGGTCGCCATCCTCATCCGAGACCTGGGATGCCTCGCAGAACCACGAGGGGGGCGAGATCCTAACATTGTTGATCCCAACCTCGATCGCGCTCGCAGTGCGTCAGGATGTGGTAGTGTTCTCTTCAATCCTTACTGGCGCTGGTGGCTCTGTCCGGTTTGGGAGGTCCATATTGAGAAGCGTGTGCCGGCGCGGTGACGACGACAGTGGTAGAGTGTGCGGCACCCTGTAAGGTGGACGTGGTGGTGTTACACCAGATGACACGCCGTGTTCCCTGGATGGGAATGTTTTGTCATTGGGAGGCTGACTGAATAGTATGAGAAAGTCGGAACGCAAGGGTGGACAATACGACGTTGGAGGCCGGCATAGAGGGTCATTGTGACTAGCGATGACTTTACAGAGTGTTTCTGACGACGATTTCTGCAGAATACCTCACCGGAGACCAGTTCTCGTTTGTCGTGTTGCACTGGCGGCGAGGAAGACGACGACGACCTACTTGACCGAGCGGAATACGTGCTGACGCAGAAAGGGCATAGATCATATTCCTCGTCTTGCTATAGGACCAGTTCGTCGTCGTCTTGAAGAGCAGACGACTGCCATCGACACAGTCGGGTGTAGAGGGGGTGTCATGGAACATAATCCCGACCGAGCGTGGTTTGTCAAGGTGCATGGGAAGGTGGTGGATCATCTGTGGGGTAAGGGAGGTGCAGTGGAGGAGACAGAGCAGGAGGGTGAGGCAATGAGAATGGTGGATGTGTAGAAGTGATAGGGAGTGGAGGGACAGGGACAAGTGGACTAGCTTGGTGTGCTACCCTAGGGTGTTATGGGTTGTACTTCATGCACTTTCAATTTACCATTGTGTGCATTTGCAAATTGTGAACATGAATAATATGCTACAGTGAAGTGCAAGCTTCATGGTGGTCTATGACCAGTAGCTATCCTATACTGAGAATAAAGAAATGTATCAAGAAGCATTGTAGGAAGTAGCACAAATATGAAAATGAACTGAAAAATCAGATTCAACAAGAAATCCAGGACCTTCCAAAGAATAATCTATCATTATCAACAATTTGATCAGTTCTATCAGAAGCTATCACTAAAGAATGAATAGGAAGATGGAAGGCATTTCTGTTCCAAGGGGCAATCCAACCAAAGCAAGTACCATTAGAAGACTGAATCCAGCCATCTTGTTCCAAGAAATCACCAAAGGAAAGAAGTTCTTGAACTCTTCAAACTTTAATAGAACAATCAAGGGAACCACTAACTATGTAGTTGCCATCAGGGGAATTGTTACGATCGGTCCGGGTTGGAACGATCGTAGACCTGGAGACAAGGGATTGTCGATTAAGAGTCTTGCTTATCGACAGGGCGAGTCGTGAAGAGACGACCGGAGACAGGGACGAGTCGTATGGTTAACGACCGGTGACTCCTACAGGGACTTCCTGAGGTGGACAAGGGATAGTCGACCAAGGGAGATCCTTGTCAACGAGACAACCGCAAAGAAGAGCGGTGAGGACGAGTCGCAACGAAGAGCAACCGGGAACGAAGGTAGAACGACGAGTGTCCACTCAAAAGTGGGACAGGTGACTTAGAGAGCAGTTGGCGAGAGAAGGGACAAAAGATGCTATTCCAGGTAGGTCTAGCTTAGAGAATACAAGGTATCGACGGCAGGGTTTATATACCTAAAGGGGCTATGCACGGACCAAGCTGTGTAGTAGTGGAAGGTCAGAGGGAGCTTGATATGGTAAATGGTGTGAAGGAGATAACGGAAGTTATTGGAACAGAGGAAACGAGGTTGTATGTTGGAAGGAAGCGGAATAAAAGATAAGGGTTCGTAATCAGGATGACCATCGTGAGAGAAGCGGAAGGAAATAGTAATCGTCATGTGAAGGAAAGACATTAGCAAGAAGTGTAGGACGAATGCTAATGTGAAAAGCAAAGGAAAAGGTGAATCGTAACAGGAATATGCAACAGAAGTGACATAATCTGAGTGCCCCTGGAATGGACCAGCCACAGGCTCACCAGTTATTGCATTCCAAACCCTAATAGTCCTGTTGTTACGCTTGGCCCAGGTAGGGATGAGCATAGACCTAGTGAGGTCAAAGGTTCAAGTCACTCAGGGCTTCTGGTGACAAGTACTTGCACAAGGACTTCTTGGCAAGGGTCAAGGGTTCAAGGTAAAAGAGCAGAGAGCCTTTCTAAGTAGGACAGAGACTTATAGAGGTGAAGGGTAGCAAAGAAGAGGTGTATTCCTAGGTAGGTTAAGCTAGGGAATACATGGGTTACTTCAAGGGTTTATATAGCCAGGCCTGGAGTCCATGATGTAATCAAGGGAACAACATAGAAGGAAGAAGAATGTCATAGAAGATATTAGTAATACAAGTGAAAGAACATGAGGGAAAGTTGTAGAACAAATGATAAGTAAGTAGAAGAAAACAGTAGAAGGTCAAGGAACATGTGTAGTAAGTGAAGATGAGTTAGGTGGGGCCCAAATGGCGAGACTTGTAAAGAAGTAAAGGAAAGGAAAAGAGGAAATCATAACACCTGTCCTGAGAGCCAGAGACAATGTGGGCTCCATTGGGTGAATAAGCAATGAAGGTGACAGTATCTGTGTGCCCTTGGAATGGCCCAGCCACAAGATCACCAGTGGTTGCAATCCAAACCCTAATGGTTTTGTTCTCAGACCCAGAGACAATATGAGTACCATTAGGTGAAAAGGCAGCAAAGTAGACACCACTTGTATGGCCCTAGAATGGACCTGCTACAGACTGCCCAGTGGTTGCATTCCAAACCCTAAGAGTGTTGTCATTTGAGCCAGAGACAACATGAGTTCCATCAGGTGAATAGGCAACAGAGTGGACAGTATCTGCATGCCCTTGAAATGGACCTGCCACAGATTGACCAGAAAGTGCATTCCAAACCCTAATGGTGTGGTCCATGGAGCCAGAGATAACACAGATCCCATCTGGTGAATAAGCAACAGAGATAACAATAGCTGTATGGCCTTGGAATGAATCTGCCACACATTGACCAGTGATTATATCCCAGACTCTAATGGTCTTGTCCTGAGAGGCAGAAACAACATGGGTGCCATGAGGGGAATAAGCAACAGAAGTGACTAGATCTGTGTGTCCATGGAAAGGGCCTGCCATGCATTGACCAGTGGTTGCATTCCAAACCTGAATGGTCTTGTCCCAAGATCCAGAGACTATATGGGCTCCATCAGGTGGATAGGCAACAGCACTGACACAATGTGTGTGCCCCCAGGAAGGACTTTCCACAGGTTGACCTATGATAACATTCCAAATCCTAATAGTCTTGTTCCCAGAAGCAGAGGCAATGTAGGACTCATCAGGTGAATAGGCAACAGAGCTGACAAATTGTGTGTGGCCCTGAAATGGCTTAGCCACAGACTGACCAGTGATCATATTCCAGACTCTGACAGTATTGTCCCAGGAGCAGGAGACAATATAAATACCATTAGGTGAATATCAACACAGTTGACTGCATCTGTGTGACCCTAGAATGGACCTGCCATAAGTTGACCAGTGATTGCATCCCAAACTATGATGGTCTTGTCCTCAGAGCCAGAGACAATGTGGGTTCCATCAGGTGAATAAGCAACAGAACTAACAATAGCTGTATGTCCCTGGAATGGACCTGCCAGAAGCTGACTAGTAGTAGCATTCCAAACTATAATGGTCTTGTCCTCTGAACCAGAAACAATGTGGGTTCCATCAGGAGAGTAGGCAACAGAGAGGACCAGATCTTTATGTCCATAAAATGGAGCTGTTATGAGTTGGCCAGTGGTTGTATTCCAAACTCTAAGGATATTGTCCCAAGAGCCAGAGACAATGTGGGTACCAGCAGGTGAATAGGCAACAGAGCTAACAACATCTGTGTGCCCCTGAAATGGACTTCCCACAGGCTGACCAGTTGTTGTATTCCAAACCCTAAGTGTATTGTCCCAGGATCCAGATACAACATGAATGCCATCAGGTGAGTAGGCAACAGAGCTGATCCATCCTGTGTGCCCATGGAATGGACCTGCCACCAATTGGCCAGTAATCACATTCCAAACCCTAATGGTGTTGTCCTCAGAGCCAGAGACAATGTGTGTCTCATCAGGTGAATAGGCAACAGAAGTGACAGGATCTGTGTGCCCCTGCAAGGTATGGATTTCTGCTGGCCAATTGGCTGGATGTCCTGAGGTAACTGAACCATCCTTTTGAAGATGGGCATGCCAGAGTGCACAGAGTGAAGAGCTGGATGGAGTCTGGGCCATGGCTGACAGATAGACATGGGGAGTGGATTCTCTGAGGACAGGAGCAAACACCTGGGTGAATTGAAATGCCTGAGATGCTAGAGTGGCAATCTCTTGATCCTAGCAATATCTTGTTTAGTATTCACCACTTACTATTACAGTTGATCTTACCTTCCCCCACTTTTTTAGAATGTTGCAGGCATCTAGGGCAGATTGGATGGATAATAGTGGAGAGAAGAAGGAGAGAAGACTAATGGCCTCAAGCCAGTAGGGGAGAAAGGCTTTGAAGAAGAGAGTAACCTCATTCAACAAGTCTGGAGTACACTCAACATCTTGGAGGTGGTGCATCCAGAACCGACATGAATATGATAGATGGGGGGAAATGGTTTTGTTCACCTGACTTGGTAGATCAGGGATGGCAGTATTAAGAACATGAGAGTCCTGTAGGTCACATATGTTGAACCCGAGCATGTCTCGCATGCATGTGAGCAATGCTCTTCCGAGACGAAGTGAATGGTGAGGTTAGATCGGAACGTAGAAGATGACTGAACTGCGAGTGTTGTCCAGTAAAAAGTCACGAAACGAGGTATGCAACGGACGGATGGGTTTCCTTTCATCAAGCACTCCATCCAGCAATGATCCCATAGGTTTGATGATTGCTCGAATATTCAGGTCTTTCCCTAGGAGTGCAGAAAGGGAAGCGAGAGGCAGTGGCTCCTTGAGTGCAAGCACAATTGCCATGACCGTTCGAAAGCGCTCGCGAGTATCGTCCATGGTGAACAGTTGACCCAGTATCGTCTTGTACAAGTTATCGAGCGTGTGTCCACCGTCGGTTTTGGCAGCTTGTAAGAGTGTGTCAAACCGCTCAGGTGGATCGAGTCCAACAGTACCATCCCCTTCGATGAAGTTGCAAGCGGTCGAGGCCCACTGGAAGAGATGCTGGGAATGATGGGCGAGCAGTCGACACCACTCCCCGTTCGGCCAGGAAGATTCGAGTTCAGTATATTGTTGGAGCGAGTGACGGATGAATCTCTCGATGTCTCCATCAATGATATGCTCGGGGATGTCACTCATTTGCTTACGGACGATCTGAGGACCAGGAGGAAGAGCGGTGAGGATATCATCTTCTGGGCGAGCAGTGATAAGGAAGCGAAAGTTACTTGGAAGGGAGTCGCTGGCAATTTTGTCGGCGATGGCGCGGAGGAGTTGTCGGCGACTAGCACGATCGCCACTCTCATCGAGGGCGTCAATGACAATGACTAATGGCCCAATAGCATCGAGGTCCTTTCTAGGTCCAATGATAAGTCTTTCTACTTGCTCGAAGGGTGACCGGGACGTGCGAAGCGCTCGATCCTCCTTCACGATCTCCCAGAGGGCAGCCTTAAATTGGGGATCGTGATCGGGCGCGCGACAGTGCTGAAAAGATTTTGGGGATTTCGCCTTGCAACGTCAGTGCTGGCGAAGCAATACGACGAGCCAAGCCGCTTTTGGCCGTCATAGAGTTGAGCCACCGAGTGAGCCACCGCCGACTTGCCCGATCCAGCGACGCCAATCAGTAGGCACACTCGCGGGGCGTTATCTTCCGGATTGTTGAGAACGTCACAAATATCGCTGAGGAAGGGCTCGCATGTGCCCGGAAGGCATCCCTTTTCCTGCGCGTACCTAGCCCCGAACGCATATGGCATATCGTTCAGATCGATGGATTCTGCTGTGTTCCAGGTCCGTGAACGGCTGTCTGCGGGTACAAGACGTCCGGCATACCGGTATGGTTTACGATGTTCATCATACGCATGACGGTGACCCCTGTCTGCACTGCAACTCCCTCCACGAAAGCGGTTTTCAGTTCTCGGAACTTGCTCTCGTAATCAGTGATCCTTGTATCGATACCTGAGATTGTGTACTTTGCCGTCCGAATCCCTAGACAGATGTCAGTGATGGTGACTGCGAAGCTATCGGTGCGACAGTGACTAACAAAAGTCCTTTTGTTTGGCGTATTCGGCGATGAAGTACCCGCACTCCGTCACCTGCTGGATCAGGAGCGTGATAGTCTTGATGTGTGCCTTAATTGCCTTCAAGGGCTCGGCGTCGTGGACGAACGCAAAGACGTCGCCCATCGTACCTGCCAAGCGAATGAATTGGTCATCGCGGTTTTTCTGGTTTACAAGCACCTGCGCGAAATATGGCCATCGATCAGCGATAGCACGACTATCCGGCAAGAAACAGACCTGGTTTGCAGCTGATATAACAGACCATGCTAGCGACGTGTACGGGTGAATCTGTGTGGTATTAGACTGAGAAAATGTTGGAACACTGAGCGCTAAATACCTGTGCGACACCTGCCACGATCTTGTTAAATAGCTCTATCCTCTGCAATAGAACGCTCCATGTGGTCTCGAATGTCTGTATATAGGTCACGACATTTGTGCAAGTATCGACCGCCGAACCCAAGAGCCCGACAGTTCTAGGGGTGGAGCTGAGCGGGTTGACCGCTTCGGTCGCCACAATGGCGGCGTCTGTAGCTTGACGATCGTCTGCATCAATGTCCCCACGTGACTGAGCAGCCAACGCGAACTCGATCGTAATCCTTGAGAGATGGAACCCATCGTCCTTTCCCAGTGTAGCTTCCCGCACTTTGATCGCAGAGCTCGCGTCAGCAGAACATGTCACGTAACACATCTTCGTACCTCCCTCATTCGATTTCCCCAATACCCCGCCGATGGTGTCAGTAAGACTTCCGACCAGTTGGTCCTTTCCGATGTGGTGTTTTTGGTACACCTTTACAAGGAGGATAGAACGATCATCCGCATCACTGACGAAACTCAGTTCTCTGGCATAAAACAGAGGATGAGTACCCACAAATAGAGAACTTTGTCCCACGCAGTACGATTCTTCGCTTCCTTTGCGAGGTTCGTCGATCGCGAGACATCGCCTATAGAAAATTCAATATAGCATTGCCTTGCAACTGGCAGCTTGCGCCGGGCTTGAGTGCGAAGTTAAATGTCTGGAAGAAAGCTGCCTCGCATGGAGTAGGAGGTACAGTGTTGCAACCCTACCTTTGATAGTAATCGTTTTCGCCCTAGGACCCACGTTCAGCAGATTCCTGATAAGATAATTGATGGACATACGCGTCGACACGTTCAACTTGAGCCGGATTGGCTATATTCATGGTGTTATATCTGAAGATGGCAGATAAACGATGACCAGAGTGGGAAAAGGTGTTGGAGCAAGAACGGAATAAGCCAACATACGGATACACTACGGGGGCGCCACGAGCTACCTCCACTAGGTCTCCGTACCTGCCACATGGACAGAAATCAATTCCTGTTAGCAAATACTTGTCTGGGGGTACTCTGAAAGTTTCAGAGTACCAAAGCTACTTTCCCATGGCTAGGTCACACCGTGAACTCGTACTCCGTCAGCTATTGGCCCAGCCCACGCCTGCCATACTCCCGGTGGCAACCCCACTCCAATCACCCCGCCAGCCTCAGCAAAGACCGCGGCACTATTTGTTCCTGTCAGCCCTGCAGAACCGGGATGAGTTTGTTCGGAGGCGCAGACAGTAGTATCTTTTCGTCTCCTTGGCCGACTCTCAGTTTGCAGGACGCACTGTACAGGCCCGACGTGCAGTACTACGCTTCACTTCACGCTCCAAACGGGTCAAATATGGATTTCAGTAACGCTCGTCAACATTCATTCGCTGATCATTTATCTCGACTCTATCACCGAACTACCTGTAAGCATTTGTCTTCGTTCCCAGTTTCGGTATTGTTGACCCTTTGGACATGCAGGCTTAGATGACCTTGAGAGCATAAGAGACGTGTTGAAGACGCGACAGAACCTTTGTCTTATGTCTGAGTTTATGCCACTCACTCGACCAGAAAGAGTTGAGATTATGGCTTTACTAGGTACCCCGATAGTGCGCGCAAAATGTTCATCGTATGGATATATGCCACCTTGTGCCCTCCCTTTTGATAATGAACGAACATCGTCAACTGCATGATAGTATGTACACGCATTCCAATCATATATCATTGCAGTCAAGAATCCATGAGCATGGCTCCCAAGGCGAATCCCGTTCTTGGACCCCAGGTCAACTTTCATGTTCCTGTCTATGAAGACACGTAACCTCGAGACCGATGGATTGCTTACAAGTCCAAGTCTGCCAACTTGTACCTCTCCACGGTGAAATGGAAATCAAAATATCCGACGACAAAGCTCTTGAAGGCATCGCAAGCCTCACGAGACCCGTCCAAGATCTTGACGATCGTCCCATGGAGGTCTACGACTGACCCCGCCATTCGCTTAAGGGTCTCCAGCTTCGACTCCCCGCTCCGAGCTGCCATTATAGAGATTTGGTTAGTGTTTTCGCCCGCAAGCTCTTCCTTGTAGAATGATAATACGTCACTATGAGAGGGTATGAATGAAGCGTCAAACATGTTTTGAGACAAGGTGCGCACTTTAACTCGTTGACGAACCGCATTACCTCCGGGATCGCTTGAATGTACTCGGTCAACGGGATCTCACGCGGGAATACCATGAACGTGGATGCATCCGCAAATCCAGACAAATCTCGATGGTAAGCAGGATACTGTCGGGCAGCACTAGAGATCTGATCATTGTTGTCAAATTAAATGTTCCCGATAGAAATGATGGTTATACCTGCATGGATGCCGTCTCGCAGTCCACTAAGGTGGCAGTCATGAAGTCTAAAGTCGATGTCGTGATTAAATTGGAGAGAACAGGCTGAGACAAGTTTGGTGCCCGACGAACGATATCTGCGAGTGCTCCTAGGACCGCATTCCCTTGTTCTTGGTTCTTGATAAATAGGGCGTTGAACAGGTAGATGTTGGGGATCTCTGAAGGGAAACGGGAAGGCAAGTCGTCGACGAAGAAGTTGGCTGTGATATAGAGTGCCATCCATACTTGGCGCGGACGGTCAGTGTAGTACTAGCAGGTTGTCGCTGCATATTTGACGCCATCCAGCAAGTACCTCCTCAAAGAATGGTCGCCATCCATGGGGTAGCCACGTCGCACTGCCTCCTCAATACAGTCCTGATAAAGCATGTCGTCGAACGGAGTGACTTTGTAAGAAACATTATACTCCTCGAGAAGCGAACGAATGATTGTTCTAATGGTCTGAATCTGTAGATAGTGTTGATTGATGAATTGATGGAAGCTGCCTCAATACTTACTCACTTCCCGCGAGTTGAGCATTGCAGTTGGTGCGAAACGTGTGGACTGCCAGTCATTCTTATACACAATGATATGCGATTACTTTCTCGTCCGGGGGATGTTCATCACATATCCGCGTCGTTCTTTGTTACAGGGTCGGAAACACTGGTGGGGAGCGGGTTATCAGCCGTCATGTTGATGCAAACTTTTGACATACAGCACACGCAGCGGTATGCCTGAGTGTGAGACTTGAAGTGAATGCATCCCTGGGGTTCAGGCAAACGCGAGCTTCGATTAGAAGTGTTGGAATTACAGATTTGATCACCAAATTTTGTTATGTGGAAGTGCTATCTCCGCACTGTCAACACCGTGTGTGGGGCCATGAAGTACCAGGTCTTCATGCTTGGAACGCAGTTACATAACAAGACAGGCTTCTTGGACACCAGAACGGTCCAACAGACCGTCTTGAGCAGTGCGCCTCATAGTAGCAGGCGAAACTAGGCCGAGATCCATGTGATAAACCACGCGAAGGGGATTGGCTCGGTTCAGTCGAGCTAGGGTGTTGATGCTGAACAGTCTGGTCACTCGCGGGAGATTACGTTGCCGCATTTCGGTGGGATGTGAAAACTGATCCCCGTCCCTTCATTAAGAGCATTGCTAAGACGTTGGAGATATAAGGTGCATTGTTAATTGAAGGAACGGAGAACACTATAATATACAGTTTACAGTAAGAGAGTGCAGGAACAAGAGATACGAAAAGTATCACAAATAGCTGGTCATCGGTCCGAGGGCTGAAAGCGGGTGTAGTACTGCTTAGTTTGTGCTTCAACCATCTCCTGGGTAGATTCTGGAAGGTCTTCGACAAAACGTCCTGAATACTTCAGTCATAACAGTTGATGACGAACCAAGATGTGACCCAAACCTGGTGACCCAGCGAACAATGCCAAGGCGGGTATTACAGTGTTGGGTGGGATGACAGCGTTGTCCGCAACCTGGGCACAATCTTTGATTATCGTGAACTTTCCCTGAGATGTATATTTGAGAATAAATCAGGCGAGCGGTGAATCTGCAAGCGCACGACGATACAGTTCTTTCCAATCACAACGTGATTCCCAATAGTCGCTGCTTCGATGACAGAGTTGGCGCCAATATGGACGTGGTCTCCAATCTTCATCGGATAATAATTGAAGTTTCCGCGGTATGTTTTATATGGTGGCCTATTAGAGAGATGCATCAAGCATGATACATACGGGATATCTGCAAACCTCATGATGCAGCCATCCCCAACCAGGCAGTACCTGCCCAAGGATATGACTACCGCATGCCCTGGTCCAGTTCTTCTGAGGTCACCTCGAATGATAGCACCGCTCGATATGATCGTTTTGCCACCGAGGATAATGTTTTGTGGTCCTGCGATAGTGGCTCGTCGAGAAACCTTGTTGCCCGTATCCTTTTAATACGTTCAGATGACATCTAATATGAAAGATTTGGACGCGTTCGGACCGTTTCGATGAATTCTGCCTTTGAGTAGTAGACAGGTGTATCCATGGCTGACACGACGCGTCTACGATGATGGCAGTGTATGTGAAAAAGCCAGCGCGACTCGGGCTGTCTCAACGTTCCATGTCGCCTGCCTGTGTAACACTGACACTTGGCCAAAGCCTATGTCGAAGAGCCATACTGCGAAAATTCGCGCTCGGCACCGTCGACGACCAATGTAGACATTACTCTCGTTGGATGCACTGCGGATTCACGGCACCACGGCTTTTCACCGCCCCAAACACAAGCGGATTATCCGCTCGACAGTTGTCCCAGTCAACCAACGCTGGTGCACAAGCCAACACATTAGACCCTCGGGAGGACAACCAACCCGTGCCATACCATGGGCCCTTGACACAGACTTTCCGCCGTCTCAAAATATTCTCGCTCGCCTCGCTCGGCCTCACATTCACCATGGCGCCCTTCCTTTTCATCGTCGAATCATCTCTTCCCACATCGGCACGCATTTTCCTCACTGCCACTGCCATATCGACCAGCAGTATCTCTACGGCGCTCGTCGGCTGGTGCGGTGCACCATACGTCGTCGACCTCCGTCGCCTCACACCCTCCGAGAACGAGGGCATCGAAGGGCTCGAAATGACGACCCTCACACTGACACTGAAGAAGCTCACTACTCGTGTCTACGATGCTGACTTC
Organism: Boletus rubescentipes; assembly: GCA_038092775.1. Lineage (NCBI taxonomy): Eukaryota > Fungi > Basidiomycota > Agaricomycetes > Boletales > Boletaceae > Boletus > Boletus rubescentipes. The sequence continues at coordinate 44,775 of JBBPRA010000083.1, forward strand.
TTGGTGGAGACGGGCCGTCCGTTTGCGAAATGGGAACTCCCTCTGGCGATACAACTACCTCCCCCCGAAAAGGACATCATTACAGCGGGAAAAGCTGGCGCTTCAGGAGAGGAGGAGACGGTCGCAGAGACGCTGAATGACAAGGGGGAGGTCATTGGTCGTTGGATTGTGAAATGGGGTGAGGGAGGTGCCGGAACCTGTCGGAGTACCGGCAAGGTATTACGGTAAGATGTATCTTGCTTGACGTCGTGCTCACCTGACAAACACACTGTCAGTTACTTCAATGTGCACGAGGAGCTTCTCTAATAGGCAGAATGGCCATATTGTTTTTGTGGCCGTGTTCCCTCAATGTGTCACCGATTGGCTATCTATGGCCTTCGCCTCGGATATTGCTTGTGAAATCTTCACTCTGAGGAGCGATACTGTAAATGCAGTTATGTGATGTCACACAATACCCGTCAAGATTCGAGTTTTTCCAAGAACGACTAATCGTTCAAGTCATGTGGTCCCGTGAACCCTTCAGATCGTAATGATTCACACGAGAACATTCACCCCAGATTCTCTACTTCGTATGACGGTAAATATGTTAACACTTGCCCCGGTTTAAGCCGCATTTACATCAAACTCCGTCGGTATCGCCATTCAAAGTCCCACATTGGTAAGCGTCATCCCGAAGATCATTGGTCCCTTCCTGCACCATGGTTGCGCCGCTAATCTATCTTCATTTGATGATTGCAGGGTCCGTGACATGATCCGGACGGAGGATCTCACATATGGCAACTCCCATGTGTACCGTTATCATTTTGAGGCGATGAGCGGTGCCGATTATGATCCTTCGTGTTCACACCCGCGATGAGTTTGCCACAAGTTTACCAAACCTCCCGTTACGACCTTGAGCCATTCTTGGATTCTAGAATGTAATGGGCATGAGGCCAACGATATGGGGTTTCGATCTATCCCACATGAGGAGTTCCCTTTGTTTTGAGTGGTGCAAAGATGACTTGATCGAACCTTTTTTTCATTTCCGTCTAGACGTTGAACCACTGAAAATGCCAGGTCCTGGAATCTAGTCCCCGCTCACAAGAAAGGTTTGGGTTGTGTACACAAAATTTCAAACACTTTCCCAAACGATCAGCCCTCCACATGGACGAGAGAGCTAAAAGAGGAACTCTGGCATAGCGAAATGAGATGGCGCACACAAGCCCCATGGGTCATCATATAGTACACAAGGGTAACTAGAGTTTGCTCCCTATACTCCTGATCCGTGCACCCTGAAGGCGTTCGTCTGTAGAATGGAAACGGTGATCAGAAATAACTGAGATCAGTAAACCAACACCCACAATTGGTGTCATATAGATTATCGTTTGGAACTGGAACAGTGTGCATGTGGATGTTTGAAGCGTCAACCATTTCAGGTACAATCTCTTTGAGATTACGCGCGCCCAATAGCCGCATGTTCATCTCAAACTCGTCCTAGCAAATAAGTCAGTAATGAGACCAAGGAAACGTGTATAGCGGTCATACATGCAAAATTTGCAAGGCTCTTTCTACCCCCTCTTGTCCGTACGACGAGAATGCATAGAGGAACGGACGACCCACACCGACTGTTGTATCCTGTAAGCAAAAAAAATATACCCGATTGGAATCGGCATCCCACCTGCTGTAGCTCCGAGGGCGACGGCTTTGATAACGTCAGTTGCGCGACGGACGCCTCCATCAATGAACAATTGGAATTTCTCGTTAGGGAAAGTCAGCCCGCGCTTTTCCTTTAGTTTGTCCGCAACTTCAACAAGGACCTCAATTCCAGAACGTGCAAAGTCCAATTGACGGCCACCATGATTAGAAAGGACAACCCCAGCCAACCCAATATCGTAAGCCTCAAGGGCATCTTCCCAGCATTGGACACCTTTTAAGATCAATGGCACTGACCCGCAAGAGATCATTGTTTGTCCAGGGTGAACTAGGTTCTCGGAACTTACTGTTGGTTATACTCTTGAAGAATTTCATGTCCGACCAATTCAAACCTGGGTCAATGAAGGACTTTGCCCACAAAATGTGAATCCCCCAAGGTTTTTTCCCCGAAAAAAGATAGCAAACTTACGCTGATAGCTCTTGCGGCACCTTGCGAGCGATCGACACCGCCTTGCCCCGCTTGTTTCACCTCTGAGGGGTCCTCGGCTTCGAACTTTTGTCTCATGTCCTTCTCACGGCGACCAAGCTGAGGTGCATCGACAGTGATGAACAAACCTTTGATACCGCGCTTCTCAGCGTGCTGGACAATTCGCTTAGTGATTTCACGGTCCTTGTTCACGTACAGCTGAAAGAACTGGACTTGGCCAGGAGCTGCAGCATCCACGATCTCATCAAACGAACATGATGCAAGAGTGGGGATCTGTACGATCAATTGAGACACCCGCGGGGGATGTTAACAACGGACGAACTTGCCATCTGTATAACACCATGCTTCGCGGCTGCTCGGGTCAGGTTAAGTTCACCATCGGGGTGGCCGAGCTTTCCGAGAGCAGTAGCAGTCTAGGTATGAGGGGTCAACAATGCTGAGTTTCAACGGAGAGGCATTCGTACGATGTACAGAGGCATGCTTGTCCTGTGTCCCAAAATTGTTGTTGACCAGTCAACGTTGGTGACGTCCCGGAGAATGCGAGGACGGAACCACAAGCTGTGTGGGGAGTTGGAGAAAACTCGTGTTGACCGTACATGCTGGCTTACCGATGAAAAGCAGAGTGGTTTTCGCGGTTGGTGATTTCATCATCGGCCGCCGAAGAATAATATGCCCACGCCTTCTCCGGCATAACCATCCTAGCAATGGCCTTGGGGGAGTGAGGATCTAAAGCAGCCATTTGGAGCTTAAATTACATACCTCGAAGTCATGAAGGTTGAGAATCTCGGAAAGAAGTGGACGACCTGCAATGCGAGCTTGTCGGGCACGCTCCTCATCAGTAATCACCTCTTCGACTTTCTCCACGGTTCCAAGATCGACAGGTCCAAGGCTATCACATATGAGCGGACACGACTACTAAATAGGCACGGTTTTCTACTGACTGTTTCTCCGGTTTCAGGTTGGTCGTGATGGCGTCCGGTGGATGGATGGGCTCATATTCCTTTCTGTTGAATGGTCAATGCACCGCTAAGTGCCCAGTTCATCGTAGAACGTACGTCGCATCTTTCCCCGCGTATTTCAGAATGATTTTGCTTCCACCTGTCCGGGTTCGTTAATCGGATCGAAAAAAACTGATGGACCGATGGATCCAAACATACCAGGGTGGTCTAAGACAAGTTAAGCAACCCGGAGTACTAAGCACATGACACCCATAACACTCACCATCCAAAAAGTCAGTCACGTCATACACATTTCCTATACAATCGTGGAACATTCAGCCACCGCCGCAAATTTGACTGACGTTCTGTAGTCAATCCCAAATAGTGCAGTTCTGCGTACCATGGACAATGATCCAACAACTTTCGCGACTGTTGTGCGAGGCGACTTCTTCGCCTGTGAGCAGCATTCTGTGGGCCATCGCAAGAACTAGCCGCAAGTTGAGAAACTGAGCTAAACGTGGGGGAATGACCACGGTTCACTTTTGTTATTATATGCAAGCGGATTCCCCGTCCCGCATATCCCGTCCTGGGAATACTTGCAAAAGTTGCAAAGTGCGGAGATCACAAAAATAAACTCCGACGCTCGGCATTCTCTCGCCGGAGTCAGCCAAATCCCCCGTCAACGGAGCCCCGCCTCAAACTGAAAAAGCATTCATTCTAAGTGGATCGACCTGCCTGAAAGGGCAAGTGTTCAAGTTCGACAGCACATATCCAGGACTACAAAGTACAGATGGGTTCCGATGGCTAGCCTTTGTGCATTGTAAAGATTAAAGATAAAAAAAACTCTAAAGGAGTGTGACCATAGCTACTGAGACGCGATGCTGATGACTATTTGTTACACAGCATGATTAGATTCCGAGCGAGGGCAAGTGAGAGCGGATGAAAAACGGGAAAGAAATAAATTTTAATGATAGTTGGACTTAAACGTGTTCAAATGCACTTCCGCCTGCACGTGCGTCGAGACTGACAACATCACTAAGACCTAGCAAAAATGTTCAGTATCGGCGTTCAAGTTGTCGCACGGAAACTTACCCATGACTTCGAAAAATGCTTTCGGGTCCATGCCTTGCGCGGAAGTGAAATCGGTTCCGGTCTTCTTCAGCGATTGCATAGCTGCACGAATGCCATGCACCGCAGCAACGCAAGAGACCAGAGAAAAGACTGAAAATGTATATAAGACCCCAGATCTACCTTGCGCCATACATCGAACTTACTGATAATCTTTGCTCCAAGCGACTCAGCTTCTTTGCAGGTGAAAGAGGGCGTGAGACCACCGGAGATAACATTTACGAGGACAGGTTTGGGTGCCAACGCTTCCACCGTCGAAGTGAGGAGCTCAGCAGTCTTGACACCCTCAATGAAGCAAACATCGGCACCGGCATCAGCGGCGAGCTTCAGGCGTGTGACGGCTTCCTCCATGCCAAGAACCTGAGCGGAATCTGTGCGGCCGATGATAACCTGGATTGATGAGTGAGGCATTGATCGATAGGGTTCACTTCACGACAACTTACGAAGTTGGAACCACCAGGGATGGAATCACGAGCGATGACTGCAGCACGAATGCGGGTGATGAACTCTTCTCTTGAAACGACTTGCTTGCCCATCAAGTGACCGCAACGCTTAGTCTGCACCTGATCCTCAATATGCATGGCCGCCACGCCAGCGCGGGCATATTGGTAGACAGTGCGAGCGACCATAGCGGTCCCACCGAAACTATCGAAATGGTACAGGTAAGATCAGGGAAAAACTCGAAGTGTCAACTTGCATACCCAGTATCAGCATCAGCAATGACGGGCGTTGTTGGACTCAAGCTGCAGACCATTTGAGCGCTCTGGACGAAGTCGTTCAAAGTCGCGATAGCAAGGTCTGGTTGACCAAGCCGTGAAGCAGTGGTAGCGGCTCCACTTTGGTACAAGCAATCAAAGCCCGCCTCAAGCGCACACCGGGCACTGATACCGTCACAAATACCAGGGGCGATCTAACAACCAAGATCAGATAGGTTAACAGACATCACAAGATAATGATACGTACAACGATGCCAGGACGAGCGAGCATCTGACGGAGGCGAGTAGCAGGGTCCCAGGACAGAGGACCTTCGAGGAAATTCTTGGGGTCCAGACGGGGGTTGTAATAGACACCAGCCTTCAAGGGGACACCCGGAGAAGGTGTCGCAATGATCGAGGCACCATTGGATTCTTCGATCGGGGTTTCTGGAACGGGTGTGACGACCGAAGTGCCATTCGATTCAGGGGATTTGTAGAAGTCGAGTCCAGGCATGGTGGCAGGGGTGTAATGTGGAGGGGATTGTCTGTATACACAAAGTGGATTAAGAGAAAAGGCGTGTTATGGCAAGACGGAAACCAGTGGGCTTTATAAACCACGGAGTGTCCAATCGGATGAATTTTTCCACTCAATGGGATGATGTATTCCAAGGGTCAACCCCTTGTTACGTAGCGTTAAACTGTGCGCGGCGCTAGAGCTTTCCCCCGTTTCGTTGGGCCGTGTTAGTATCTAGTTTCCACGCCCGAGTGAGATGGCGCGCCGCGGGGACAGACGGACGAAAGAGAAAAGATGGGATAAAGATGGAAGGTTGGAGAGACAGCCGTACGGACCTTTCTGGACTGGAGATTCAAAAAGTTCCGTGGCCGAATTGGGCTCGAGCCTGACTTGGAGCCGCATTGATAAGTCACTTCAGGGTCCCATATCACCACAAATGACAGATCAGGCTGCTCAACTTGCTTATCACAGAAGCAACAGTACCGTTGTTTACTTGACTACATTGCGTCCGAGCTCATTTGGGGTTACGAGGTTCAAAATACCCTGAGATTTCCATTCGGTGTCGGCTTTAGACAATGGGAGCATGAGTACCTCCTCCAGAGTCTCTGACGGCAGTTGAGCGGAAATACAGCAGCAAGCGATTATTACGGTCATTATAAACCTTGCGGCCGGAAATAAGCTATATATATATATAAATCACCTTTTCAGGACAATCTCGAGGCAAGATCTCAAGCTGACCATAAATGGGACCTATCCCACGTTGCGGCATGGCGCGCTGTGGCAACAAGATTCTCCTCCAGCCTTCCGGTGGCACGGGAACGGTCTGTTAAGTAAACCTTCGGAACGGGTAATGTGTGAAGCCTTGAGACGCAGTACGGGCAGCAACCCGCCAACTTGAAGTCTGCTTCTCTGGATTCGGTCATTTGCGCCGGGGGTCGGAACCCTCACGAACAACCTTCTATACTAACAACCCATCAAAATGTTCCTGGTATTGCAACTCCGAATCACCATTGGCATACTTCAAGTTGGCATGACATCCGGTCACCGGTGAGTTTCGTCCTGACAACTTCAAGTCTCCCAAGCATGCGACTTGCATGGACCAAACCCAGTAGTAGAATATCCGCTGATGGTGACGCGGACGAATGTAAGCGCGTTCTTAGCTACCTTCGAAATTTGTGCAGCTGCGGTTTTCTCCACCTCCCGAACGTGTGGAACGAGTTTTGGGAGCGCGCCCGTTTTTCCGTATATCTCGCGTGTACGACCAAGAACAGCGATAATCAACACAGCGACACATGCATACGTGTGAGTTGCCAGGAGGCGGCCATTGACATCACTTGAGGTTTCACCGGCCGTTTCCCCGTAAGACTTCCAATCGTGGAGTTAGAGGGGATACAACGCGTAGATAATCATGTTGGCTTCCGAGGCTGCAATCAGCATTCTTTTTGTCCTTTCGAATGCCAAGCCCCTTCAAGTTGCGACAGTGTTCCCAGTTGGTCATACCTCGTGGAAATAACACTGACAACGAATAGGCTGATCGAACTGGAAGGGTCGGCAATCCCCACAAATCCATGCAGCTTCTACGCCGCTTGTTTTCCCGGTCTAACACCGAATAACGGCTTGGCTGACCCTGCTCGCCCTCAGACACTGGCAGATTGAGGCCCTCAAGATGTTAGGCGGAGCCGACTGACATGAGGCCTGCGGTCTCCGCGATCCCGTTGGCACAACTTGCCAGCAACTCAAAAACCGTTCAAGTCATGAAGGCAGTAGGGTCCCTCCGCAGCGACTTCTTCCCCGAATTTTTCAGGGAGTTCTTCGACGACTCAAGGTCCAATGTCTTATATCTCCACAAAAACTATTGCTGAGCATTCCACTGCATCGAGTTGTTGGGTCATTGTTCATGGTGCGCCTTTCGCGGGTTCATGATTGCTGGGATCTGAATTAATTCGATGGATAGGCAAGGTCTATGATGTTACAGAATTCTTGCCAGGTATGGAATGATCACCGCCAGATCTGATGTTCTTATCTTCCGTTGCGAATGTAGAGCATCCCGGTGGTAGCAAAATTCTCCTGAAATACGCCGGAAAAGATGCCTCGTGAGCAATCCTTGGACCAAGTATAATACTACGCAGTCTGATCAAATACTGTGCAGTGATGCTTATGATCCGATCCATCCCCCAGATGTGATCACCACGCATCTACCCAGAGAGAAGCAGTGAGTATCTGTGCGATCATCGCATCTGCTGGCAATCGTTGATCTACTGCACACTTCAGTCTTGGCGCCGTTGATCCTGAAACCGTAGTCAAGGAGAAGGTTGTGTCTGTGGACGAGATCAAACGCCAAGAGTTGTTGACCGCTCGTCCACCACTTGATGAAATTGTGAACCTGCACGATTTTGAGGTGCGTTTTGTTGTATTATCTCAACAATTGTCTCATGGTTCTGTTTAGGCAGTCGCCAAAGTCATTCTCCCCGCCAAAGCATGGGCTTACTACTCTTCAGCTTCTGATGATGAAATTACAATCCGCGAAAATCGCGCTGCCTACCAAAGGTCTGCAATAGTTGTGTCAACCGTCCAACACATGGAATTCATGTGATACTTTAGGATCTGGTTCAGGCCACGGATTCTCCGAGATGTTACCGCAGTTGATTGGTCGACCACAATTTTGGGACAGAAGTCGTCGCTTCCCGTCTACATCGTATGTTGCTTTATCAAGAACTCCGCATCAGAATTGCTAAAGAGAAACTGCACGCAGTCTGCAACCGCGCTTGGCAAACTCGGACATCCTGACGGTGAACTCAACTTGACACGCGCCGCCGGCAAGCATGGCGTGATCCAAATGGTGAACACAGCAATTACACCTCTTTAGTCCGTGCATCTCACTGATTGTTCTCACTAGATACCCACCCTTGCCTCTTGTTCCTTCGACGAAATAGTTGATGCTGCCGTTCCCGGACAAGTCCAGTTTCTTCAACTGTACGTCAACCGTGATCGAGAGATAACCCGGAAATATGTCCAGCATGCCGAAAAGCGCGGTGTCAAAGGGCTCTTCATCACCGTCGATGCCCCACAGCTTGGTCGCCGTGAGAAGGATATGCGCATGAAGTTTGTCGACCAGTCAGGAGTCGCCAAGGTCCAAGAAAACCAATCAGGCGTCAAGAAAGACGAAGGCGTTGCCCGTGCCATTTCAGTAAGCTTTTGGCAGACGTTTCACCCATTGTGGTCTAAGCTAAACCTCTTTCAGTCATTTATCGACCCTTCCTTGTCATGGAAAGATATTCCCTGGTTCAAGAGCATCACAAGCAGTACGTCCTGGGTTTTCTTCATCGCTTCTCGGATTGTCAATATTGTCAAAAGTGCCTATTGTACTTAAGGGCGTAGCCACACCTGAAGATGCGCTGAAGGCATATGACTACGGCCTTGCTGGTATCGTCCTTTCCAACCATGGGGGTCGGCAACTTGATACAGCGCGCTCTGGTATCGAGAACTTGATCGCAGTCGTGGAGGCTTTGAAGACTCGGGGTCCTTGGCCAAACCCGAAATTTGAGGTCTTTGTTGACGGCGGTGTTCGCCGTGCATCAGACGTCCTCAAGGCAATTGCCCTTGGTGCAAAAGCTGTTGGAGTCGGACGTGCCTTTATGTATTCATTCTGTGCATACGGAGAAGCGGGTGTTGAAAAAGCCATCCAGATATTCAGGGTATGTACATTCCAATCGCGCGACATACTATCGGATACTGATAATGTATCACATTCAGGATGAGCTTCAGATGGGAATGCGCCTGATCGGCGCCCGAACCATCGACGAATTGACACCTGATTTGGTGGACGCGAGTGGCGTCCATACGCATGTCGGGATTACTCCCACCGACAACTTGTATAACGCAACGTGTACGTGGGTCGATTACTCTCGTCCGTTTTCGGTTTATAACTCTTTTGTTTTGCTTTCCTGTGTAGACCAACCCTTGGCACTTGCGCAGTTCAAGCCCAAGCTGTGAACCAAGAATCTGATCATTCTGGAAAACTAGTACTTCCATATTCATTCTGTATACACTTGTTTCATAGACCTCATATGTTCATAGCATTTTCCCTGAATTTAACACGGCTAAGACCTACTCGTACGTACACCACGAGGCGGTCAGTGTATCCACACGACAGCTAACACGAGCAAGCCTGAGACTCATTGCGGCGAGCATTTAAGCGAAACACGGCTTACAGCACCGGCACCGCCAGTAGCAGAACTTGAGCCGTCGGGGTCCCTGTCAATCGAAAAGGGTTTCCCTTTCTTTTTCCTTGGCTAACTTTACTAATGGTTCGGCAGGCAGCCCCAAGAGTCAGGGACGTGTCGAAGAAAAGGACTAGTGACTATAGGCCATGTGTCTGTTTGCCACCGCCCGCGGGCATCATACGTCAATTAAACACAACGTTATTTCATTGTCGCATGGCTGTCATTGCAAGAAGACCTCTTTTCTCGCCTCAACTGACAGGTTCCAAGTCGGCACTGGTGAACTGGCAAGCGAGTAACTTGGCACTACTTGTAAATTGCTGTGAGACAAATCATAACGACACTCTCTGTTCGTCTCAAAGCCCACAACGGCAACATGGGGAAACGACGGATAGGCTGACGACTTACAAGACACTACTTGCATGACACAGAAACAGCAGTACACTGGCAGGTCCACGCAATCAACTCCCGCAGGCCCATCAGTCATGGGATGGCGCTGGTGGTAATATTTGTAATCCCCATTGTCCCCAAGAACTCGACTCGTTCACAGACATGAAAGTCTGAGCACCCCAGATGATGGCATGGTGCTTGAGCACTAAATCCAGTTCCTCTGTCTCACCAAGCAATTCAAGATGGAATATTCTGTGTGCCAAAGATGTCAGAGGATGACCAGGGATGCATGCTCAAAGTCGTGGTTGCAAAGAACTCACTGATGTGTTTCCTACGTACCACGTTCAATGTCAGTCCAGAAGAGAACATAAGCCCATGTCGAGTGAAACGGGAGTGGATTAGTCGTTGGGTACGGAGCCGCGCCTGGCAAGGAAACATGACTTGACCAAAGCGTCTTGGAGGCCAAACATCCTATAGACAATAGCCCCCAGAATACTCCTATCGTGAACGGGCACAAAGTAATTCACGAACCAGCCAATAAGGGCAGAACTCAAAGACGACTCCAGTGTCACGTAAACCAACACATTTGAAGAGTAAGGGGGTGGTGAAGTTCAGTTCCACCGACGCTTGGAACTTTGAGAAGGCTACCGAGCTTCATCCATGTCGCAGGAACTCGCCAATGATGATGTTCTTAGGTGAACCCAGGACTGCACGAGGTCCTTGCTTTGCGAATAACCATCGCCCTCTTGGTAACGATATCCGGGAAGTTGAGTTCCAAGTACGATCTCAAGACTTACGAACATGGCCCTGGCAGTCTGGGGATGAAAGCCAACGTAAAATCAAGGACGAGGTACGCACGTTTACACGCCAAAACCTTGTATCGCTCCCAGCTCCGAGGCTTACAAGCTGGCACGCCATGTCGTGTTGTTAGAACTCCAACCATTGGTCGACGAGCGCGTCGATAGACTTGAAGCGGGCGTAAGTTCCAATGTTGATCAAGGGAGGGCGGGGAGGTTGGAATTGAGCACGAGGAACGAGATGTATGATAAATGGGTCGTCGAAGTAGCCCTTTTTCACTGCAGAGTCTTGCAAGAGCGGCATCAGTGTGGTGAATGGCACCATCGACATTTGCCAAGGTCATGTTCACGATCGAGTAGTTGAGATGGGCTTGGGGGAAGCATGTGGCGCGTATGTAGTAGCTAGGGCCACAACTTGAAATTTTGACCCAACAATGACCACTAACTCGACCGAACGATCTACGAATTCTATACCTAGAGATTTCACGATGCGAACGAGCCCCTTTAAGTGTCTGACTGTCAGAAGGGCAGTCAGTTCAGAGGTGCCAGCTTCGATCCATGATGCAGATTTCGATCTTGAACTTGTCCTTGAGGAAACTGTGGTTGAATATTTGGCACATGAAATGTTCGCATCCTCAGTGTCAGACCACGCGTGACGGTAGCCTCCCGGGCAATTGTCCAACGTCCGATCAGTACCAGTCTCTACAGGCAGAAGTACCAACACATGATGAATGTCATCTTCCACGCTCTTTGCCGACCTCGTTATCACCCACTCGATCCTTCTCCGCAATCGTTTGTCTATGTTCGACGTCATCCGCAGATTCCACAACGGAACGGGAGACGCCGCCCACGCTATGTCGGCTGGACCGCCGTTCGTCTATAGCTGGCGGTGGGTCTGGATTATCTTGCGCTCTTTCAAACTCGTAAGGGAGTACAATGGCTCTGTCGATCGCCACGGGGAGACCGCGATGGCGACCACGTATCATGACGAGACAAAGAATAAGCTTTGATAGTGGTCGAAATGCCCCGGAGAGTGAATAGTTTTGCTATGCCCACGGATCAGGTGACGGGTTCATTATGAATCTAGTACCCCACGTACGGTTGGGATACCGAGGCTAAGTCCAACAGATCCATATGCTGAAACTATCTCAAAGACTGGCGAAGAACGTCTTTAATAAGCGGTGCTCGCAATAAATATTATTACACCTACGGATCGAGAATATGTTGAACCAGCCTTGGATCGCCGGATTAATCAAGTTATCCCTCTAAAAGATATAATGTTCAGACACAGATTCCAGGCGAATCATTTGTTGCAAACCTCTATTATGCAGACGAGGAAAAGGGCCAGTGCCAGCCACCACATGTCTTTAAAACCGATTTCAAAGAAATACGATGGTGTGAGATAAACAAGGACGTACCGAAAGAAAGCTGGTAGCGAGCGTGGATTGCTAAATAGCGACCCCACATAGTCATTCGTGACCCATTGGTTCTAAATGCTCGCTCTGCTGCAGACAGCTGGTCGTCTAAGTGAAATATCCCAAGTGACTGCTCTTCATACACGTTTGTAGAACGCACGCTGAATATATCTCAGCCAATTCTTTACACACCCGAGGACGGTGCAACATACCTCATCGCTATCGGATCTTGGGGGGTCAAGTGAGGGTCAATGATCCTTCGATGCTCAGCGAGCAATGGGTACGCACATACACTGATGTACATCATAATTACATACATGACTCTGGGTAAACAATGGATACGAGTAACCGTAGCATATCAGGCAAGCAGACGTACTTTACAGCTGGAGCCAGTGCAGCAAGTGGAACGACGGTGAATCCCGAGGCACGGACGTCTGTGGCTTGTAGTATTCCTGCTGCAAATCGTGTTCCAAATGGGATCGACTCGATTTCTGGGTTCCCGATGTCGAGAACCATGAAACAGAAGAAATCAATGGAGCTATAGGGTACCGAATTAGCCACGTTTCTTTGACATGAATAAACGGAATGATTACTTCAGCAACACCAGAATGGACAGGAGAAACCAGGTTTGATGAGCCGGAAATAGATATACAAAGCAACGTCGTGGATGATCGAGGAGAAAATGTAAAGTCTCGTAGAGGCGAGACTTGCTGGGTATCAACTTTGCAATTGTCCAGCTAAATCGGTGCTCTAAATGGTGCAAAAGTGATAGAAATGAGCCTGCTCACATCATAAACCGCAAGCTGTAAATAAAAGATGCGAAAGAGTTAAACTTGAGATCTCCCGTAGAGAAATACTTACAATATAGGCTTTCAACAACAGTAGACAAAGTTACCGCTTCATCGCAAATTAGAAAGCAAAAAAGAACTCACAAAGCCTGTGTTTCCGGCCAAGACTAAGAAAACCATGAAAAATATCATCGGATAGGCAGTCTGAAACGGAATCATGGACTGATCTACAAGCGAAAGTCCAGTGTTGGTGTATGATGAAACAACTTGGAATAGGGAAAACCTGAGGGGCCAGAGACGGCAGTCCGATCATTGTCTCGCTGGCTTAGAGCTTAGGATCAGACTCACCACGGGGTTGCTACGGGTCGAACCAATGCGGGAGGAACAAAATCCCTGGCCCACTTTGGCATGGCCATATAGGGGGCAATAACAACAAACGAGACCAGCTGGCTCCCAAAGTGATACTATTGCCAGTACATTCAGTCACCGTGTATTCGCTGCTACTAGGAAACTCACCAGTGCAACCAGCCACAGCAGCGCGTTCAACCCGCGATACTCCACGCCACCCAATTCTTCCAACTGTTCGTTGGTGAGCATCTGAAAGGCAGAATTACGCCCCACAATTGCGTCAAAAGAAATATAAGAAACGGGTTTAGAGCCCTCTGGTATGTTTCCAACAGCTCCAGAGATGGATGCCGTCCGTCCCAGCTGTCCGCCCGCCAGGGCACTTGTTGCCGGGGTCGTTACTGTCCTTCGGAGGCGAGTCGCTGTCCGGGGGAACAAACACCAAAAAAGCATGCCCAGCAACTTGTGTGGCATAGGAAATCCCCCGAAATCACTTTGGCTGGCTTGCGTTTGCCCGAGTGCCGTCTGATCAATGATCGATACAGATGCGTGTTGGGAGGGGTTTCGCGTCAACGATACCTGCGACAGTCCTCCTATGCCAGGGTATCTCCGAGAATACGAACTATCACGTGAACTTTGCCTCATGGGACGTTCGTCGGTAGAAGGATCTCGCGCGTCATCACTGTGCGTGCTTGGGATTGTAGACAGTGGTACGTAGTGTCGAGTCACGGTCGGAGCGAATTCTATGGTTGTTGTGCGAGGCACTCCAACACCAGTGGAAGGAGACTGTGGCGCACTGCTCTCAGGAAGCGTGCTAGGATCGAGCGCACCTGAACCAGCTAGAAAGCGAGACAAATTAATACTTAATGCAAAAGTAGGTGATTAAACTGACAGCGGGGTGGCCGAATGTCTCCTGGAGCGACAACGCTGTGAAAAGTCAATGTAAGGTCGTTTCCTGGTACAGGACAATCCCAGGAATAACGCACGCATTCAAGGGCATCTGGGGGTCTTCTGCCTCTGTGGATAGGTCCTTTACTTCGATAGCTTCGATAGGACTGCTCGTCAAGCTCATCAAAGGCTCAATCCTATCGGAGGACGATGGCGGTTCAGTCCCTTGTCTATTCTCTTGTCCTCCACCACTCCCGACCTGGTGCGAGAACTGCTCCAGCGGCGTCGTGAGCCCTTCACTAACCCATCCGTTCGGGTCAACTCGTTTTGGCGGCGCGTCCATCCTGCGGATCATATCCGTCCTGACTTTCCTGTGCAGCTCCTTTTCTCTCGGCGTAAACGACTCATCCTCGTTCGTAGATTCTTCCGCAACGGGACTTAGCCCGTTCCGGCGACGAAGGAGTGACGTCACACGCCAAGCCAACTTGCGCGTTCCGGTCGCGCTTGCCAATTCGGGGGACCGCTGGGTTGGTGTCTTGGACACAGCACGGCGAGCAGCCTCCGCCTGGATGATGTAGTGAAATTTCTTCGCAAAGAAATGCCTGTCGTGATACCAGACGTTCATTTTTGTTAATCAATGAGGTGGGGATGGATCGCCGGACGGAGCAACCTGAACTGACCTTCGGATGTAGACCATGAACCACGACACCACAACCTACGTATCGGCGTGTTAATCTTTCCCCGTCTCTTCGCATCGTCGTGAATGCTGCGTACCGGGCTCCCCACACACATCTGAACGAACAACAGGACTTGCTGCCAGGGCGTCAATGGGCTCAAGTTCACCGTCGCAAGCCCACAGACGGTCATAGCGCTGACCGAGGTGTACAGCGCGTCGATGTACGCGATAGGATACCTTCCGTTGGAAGCATACAGGATGACGGAGGAAACCAAGGGAATAAACGTACTGGAAGAAATAATAGTCAAGCAGGGGTCACTACGCTCGATGCATGGGCGCACAAGAAAAGTAGATGTATGCGGAAGAAATTGAGGTGTCTTCGCAGGGTCATCCAAAAGCCTGGGTTTGCACTCGGACCAGGCATGTCGCTGGAGTCTGAGAAACGCCTATCGCGTACTGGCAGTTTATCGGGCGGGACGGCGAAGTGTTGGGTGTAAGGAGGGAACAGTTGGGTCTAAATGGACCGAAGTGACATCATTCCGGGCCGTGCCAGTAGCACGTGCCGCCTTGAACTGTCTCGACTCGTCCGCTTCAGTATTAGTAAGGAGTCTAAGGACTACTTCCAGCACCATCGTACAAGTCAGTCCATTAGATCGTCATCTGGGTGTATTGCTCGCGAAGTACCTGACGTACCCGTTGGCTGTAGCCTATGCTGTAGATGTAGGAAAACAAACAAATGTGGAACCGTGCGATGTACAGATATTAGTGTAGAACATCCAGAACCCCGCGAACAGCGTCAGAAAACGAATCATGTATTGATAATGTTGAAAAAACAGTGGGACGAAAAAAGACCGCAACCGTGCGAGGCCCAAGAGAAAATGATGCGAATGTGAGAGTGAGAAATGCATGGTGTTCGTCACGATGACACAAGTTGGAGTAACCTGTCACTGTCCACCGATTTACCAGCGAGCCGGGCCAGCCTTTCCTCGTCCTTGTCGAAACCTGCACCCTTTAGCATGATTGCCATAAACTTGAAAGCGTTCGGAGCGTCGATGGCAATATCATCCAAGAACTCCGCCATTGGCATAAAGCCAGCTTCAAATATCTCGATGGAACACTGGCCCTTTGATACTGCTTGGGCGAAGAATTCCGAAACGAGGACTGCGTCGGCCTCTTTACTCTCCAGGGCGGAGCCCACCAGCTTGTCGACAAGGTGGAAGCGGTGTTCTTCGGGAAGGTTCGTGAAGTAGACATCTGCTTCCTCCATACTCCGGACGGCGAAGAACTCCTTGGCATCCTCTTCAATCTTCTTCTTTGCTTCGACTTCTGACATCTGAATGAGTACCTCGGGCTCGTCCTCAGAAGCAGGAGTGGGCGTTTCTTCGGCGGTAGTGGGCTTGCTGCGAGGTAGAAGCTGCAGCTTCTTCCGTTGCGGAGGTTCCGGTGCCCCACCTTGCCCAAGATCTACAGAGGGCTTCCGGCTGGGAGGTCGACTGGATTTATTGACAGTGGTATCGACTACGAGCTCGGGATTTTGGCTGAGCATCAAAAACATGTTGGAACTCGAGCTTGTCCGAGATAGTGATAACGAATCGCGCTTGGTGTCCTTCTTGGTAAAGACACTGCTGGGACCCATAACCATCGGTGCGGCCTTGCTGATCTTACCAAATTGTGACAAGTCACCTGCCTTTGGTTGTGGCCGAGCGACGGAACCTCCTGCTGTAGTCCAACCGTCAGGTGCAGATTCCGCATTTCGGTCACCGCCACGTCTTGATCCACCTCTCGACATGCTGAGACGCTGAGCATCTGCGGCAGCCTTCTCCTTGGCAACCTGAACCCGATTTAGTCACTTGCCACAAGAAACCTGCATTTCAAATACGTACAGCTTCATGGACAGCAGAAATAGTAGTGGGCGCAATGACCGCACCACGAGCTACCCATTTTCGATCACGGAGCTCAATCACATCCTGTAGTGAGAAAGGAGATGAGAAAGAGAAAGAATAACAGACGAACGTCGGTCATTACCTGAAGCATAAATTGCATACGTGGACTGACGTTGAGGCTCTTGCAAAGCTCCTTCATCCGCGTAAAGTACACGTCCATGTGTGCTCTTGCCTTGGGGACATCAAGTTGCTGACCGACTGTTTTCAGCAATTGGCATAAACTCTCAATCTCTTCCTCTTCCGGATTCTCAACGTTGCCCAAGAGCTTCTTGACACACTCGTGCATGATACGCTCCGTGAGCATCTGGAGCTTGAATAGTTCACCAATGAACTTGATGAGACCGAGACCTTGACGTTTTGCCTTTTGAGCAGCATAATACTCCTCCGAATAGAGCTCGCTCTCATCGCCACCCTTCTTCTCGTTAGCAGCCTTGATAGCCTGGTCATCGGAGGCCTTGGCCGCAGCGGCTGCAGCCGTCGTCTCCTTGGCGACCCAACCACGCTCGAAGTCTTCTTGACAGCGATTGAGGAGATACTTTCTGAAAAGTTGACCACCAGCGATAGGCTTGCCCTCCGAGTTCCTGATACCATCGTCCTGTACCTCGGGACTGATCTTCTCCATCATCTTCCGGCAGAGGCGCGCGTACATCTCACTCCACGCGGCCTCGTCAGTAGCCTTCTCGAACACGAGCCTGATGACTTGGATGAGCGTTCGGCCATCCTTTTCGTTCTCGCTCCTGTTCGCCCAGGCGATGATCTGGTCGGAGATGGAATCGAACTTCTCCATGGTAAGTTTGTTGAGGAGGGCCCTGACTTTGCGATCCACGAGTTCGGGGGATTCGGTGTCTGTGGCACCTGGCTTGCGGACAGTACTCCCAGCAACCCATCGGTTTGCGGACACCTCGAGGGGAGCAACGGGCTCGAGGGCAGCCCCAAAAACGGCCATAGGACCTGGGCCACCGAAGCCTGATCCCTCAAGAGGTCCTTGCTGAGAATAAGTAACCTTATTCGCATCCGTACGCCTATCACCACGCTTACTTCGAACACGATTGCTGGGGTGCGAACCACCCTGAGAAGCTGTCCGCGTCATGGCGGGACGAACAAACGGCAAAGCGGCAGGACCACCGCTGACCGAGGCAGAGCGCACGCCGGTTGAAATCAGGTAGCGTTCCTCACTCGTGAGCTTGCTGGTCGGGGTGGAAAACTGACCCATGGAGAAAGGACTAGGCGCAGCGCCTGGCTTAGTGCCGAAACCGCTCGTGATTCCGAGACCAACCGAATTTTGACGAGCAGTTGGTGGTATCGCACTTGCTGGCTGGCGATGGCGTCCCGAACCACCACGAGTCATGCTGAAGGTTGACTGATCCACAGGTTCGATGCCCAGGATGTCCAGTGGTGGAAGGTTAGGAGGTTTCTCCTTGCAGAGCTGCATGAACTGCATCAGGAAGTCGCGGTCGTACCTGCAGGAACGTGAGCAAATCGAAAAAGAAGAGAACAGGGCAATGTTTAGATACCTAAACTTGCCGTCCTTGGCGTCCTTGTTGAGGTCCTCCCTGGGACTTCGGACTCCTTCGGGATACTCAATGTCCTGAAGTCTCTCGATGTTTCTTGCCGTCGCCAACGCAGAAAGCGGAGGAGCAGACATGTCCCTCTTCGCCGCATTAATGTCGAGTGGGCCAGGGCGTCGTCTCGGAATTTCTAGCGGCGGTGGCATGGACGATGTATCTATGCGCAAGGCCTCCTTTGGAGCCTTTGGCGGCTTGCTAGCAGAATCGCCGTTGACCGGGATCTCCACGATTTCTCCGTTTTCGATGACCTCTCCTTCTTCGGGTTCCTTGGAATCTTCAGTGGGCGATTCGACACTGTCATGAGCTTCCTCTGCCTCTAGCTGGGCCTCCTCGCGCCTCAGAGCCTCTTGCTGCTGCCGTTCCTCGGCTTCTCGTTCAGCGCGCTGCTGTTCCTCCTTCTCTTTCTCAGCCTTCCTCCGCTCCTCCTCAACCCTGGCTTCCTCCTCCTCCTTCTGTTTTCGCTCTTCCTCTTCAAGTCGTAATCGTTCTTTTTCCTCCTCTTCCTTCCGTACGCGTTCTTGTTCTCGCTTCTCCTCCTCCTCTCTCTGTCTGGCCTCCTCTTCTTTCCGCTTAGCTTCCTCCTCCTCTTTTCGTTTTCTTTCCTCTCCTTCCCTCTTTGCTCGTTCCTCAGCGTCCTTCTTCTCCTGCTCTAAACGTGCCTGTTCCTCCCTCTTTTTTTTTGACTCCTCGCTCTCAATTCTAACCGATGCAGTGCGGCGACTGGTCGTAACCGGCGATGGTGGCGGAATCGGTACAGTGGGCGGCTGTGGACTATGTTTCTTCAGTGCCTCTAGATTAACCTCCGTACCATCTTCATTCTTTATCACGATTGCTTTAGGTGCACGCGAAGTGGGAACGAACGTAGAGGCATTAGTGTTGAGAGCACGGACAGAAGGGGCAGTGGTAGTTGAAGGTGTAGGAGGAGGGGATGAAATATTGATACTGCTCGAAGGTTGGTGAGTATGTGAGGGCGGAGGTTGGGGTGTATGTGGAGGGTGCGGAACAGCATGTGTCATGGTAGGAGTACCGGGAGGTAAATTGGGAGGCTGAATTCGAGGCGACAGGGGCATAGCGGAATGAGGTGGTCCCTGTGTGGTCGGCGCAGGTGGGTGAGGCGTATGTGGAAGATGGGGTTGTTGGTGCATGGGGTGAGGATAGAACCAAGGAGTGGGTTGTCCATAAGCATCTACCTGATACTAATCAGGTGCAGATTTAGGAAAAAGATGATATACCAGATTTTGAAAAGGAGACACATACGTAGTAAGGTGCCCAAGGCATAGGTTGGAGAGGGACCTGTTGAGAAGGAACTCCCGTGGGTGGAGGTTGGTGTGGATGGGGAGGATGGGGAGCAAGTCGCGGACTAGCAGGAATCGGAGGGCCACCGGGTCCACCAGGGCCCGCCATGGGTCGAGGGGGGCCAGTGCCATTGGGCACGGCGCGAGGGAAGGCCGGTGAGCGTGGGCCGCCAGCGCCCTGCTGTGGTCGTATCCCGTGTACAAATTGGTGTGCGCCTGATTGGGGAGGCTGCGCAGGTTGCGGGGGGTGCTGTCCAGAGGAAGGGGGTTGATGATGGGGAGGCAAATTAGACGGACGAGTTGAAGGAGAGGAAGTGTCTGATGACGGTTGTGAAGGTGTGGAAGAAGAACCCTGAAACAGCTTAGCAATGTCGGCTTTGCCAAGCGCGGGTTTTATAGGAGCAGAAGTCGTTGATGAAGACGTGGCTGGCGTAGTGGATGGTGACGTCACGTTTGAGGAAGTTGAAGTGGATGAGGAGGCGGGCCGAGCAGGGAGCTTCGAAGACCCGGTGGTCGAAACAGAAGCGGGAGGTTTACCATTGACATGGGTGGATGGGGTAGCGGGAACTGATCCGAAGGACTTTACGCTTTCGGTTTTGACCACGGGTGTGGCTGCAGGTGAAGATGACAAGGGAGGAGAGAGGTCGTCTATGGAACCAAAAGTGACGGCGGCGGAACCTGCGACGAAGAATGAGGATGGAAAGGAGAAGGAAGGAAGAGGGAAGGAAGCACCTTGTCTGACAGAGCCCACATTACCTCGAGGGACACTGACGCCTTCTTTTATGGGCACGCCCTGGCCTAGCGCACTTGGACGGCGAGAGTGAGAAGCGGTTATCGGGGATGGTGCATGGGATAGAGCAGGAGACTGAGAACGCGGCGAGGGAGCTGCAGAGTTGCTGTTCGGCGGAGGGCCCCTTGCCCAAGCTGATTGCGACGGGAGCTGCGTTGGAGTCTTTGCTGATGCAGTCGAAGCTTTGCTCATTCTAGAGGGGGATGATCGGAAGAGGGATTAAAGACGTGGACGTCGAGAGAAGAGACAAGGAAGACGTACGAATTTCGATGGACAGATATTTAGAAAAACAACAATCGATTGTCGCGTGCGGTGGTCGTCGAGCGTGACCTGCCAGCAGGCGAAGAAGAGGATTGAACGTGAGTTGTTTTTTTTGTCTTTTTTTTTCTGTCTATGAAAATGCCCGTCGCTGTATGTGGCGAACTGGACGAAAGGGAATGGAGACGGTGTCCTTGTAGCCTGAGGCTGTAGGGAAAGGACAGGGTGCAACTTGCCCGTGCGACTCGAGCCGAAAAATCCTGC
>JBBPRA010000084.1:0-65663 GCA_038092775.1 Boletus rubescentipes
GAGTCTCCGGTTGTTAACCATACGACTCGTCCCTGTCTCCGGTCGTCTCTTCACGACTTGTCCCGTCGATAAGCAAAACTCTTAGTCGACAACCCCTTGTCTCCAGGTCTACGATCGTTCCTACCCGGGCCGACCGTAACACCAAGCTCTTTCCCTTGTCACACCAGAGCTCGCCAAGCTCTCAATTGTCTCTACAAGTCTACATCCTACTTTGAAGGACTCTTTGCTCATTCATCTCTCTGCTTCCCTCTATAAGTCTACATCCTACTTTGAAGGACTCTTTGCTCTCTTTCCTCGACCGTCCGTGACACTCACATAACAGTTGGTATTGAATCTACCGATACTGTTTAGGGCAAGCATAATGGAGATTAAAGACATAATGCAACTGCATGGCAGTGGCAGAATGGAAGAGAAGCATAACATGTGTGATGCGCATGTGTGTGGCAGCATAGCCATGTGCAGCATGGAAATGAACTGTCAAGAATAAAGTTAAGTTTAATAGAACAAGGTTTGTCAGAGGCAAACACATCTTTGTGAAATGGTGAAGGTCGTGAAATAAGTGAGTTCTCATAGAGAATCTCATGGTTCAAAGTCTGAAACGATCAGATAAGATAAGATGAAAATAGAAAAATTGACTAAGTCCATTAAATGTGTAGTCCCTGTAGGTGGGACCATAATACTATCCCCCTTCTAAAGATCAACTTCCAGATGATCAAAAGGGAGGCGGCACGGATTGATTTCAGTAAATGGCTCCAGCCATTTTTGGAAGAGCAGAAGGAAATCTACTGGATCAATGGAGAGAGCACATGGGGCGGAGGAGTGAGATTCATGGAAATCACGGATAGCATCTTTCGCGTTTCTGAGATTAGATTTGGGTTCCCACATACGATCCGAATCATCATAGCCTCTCCAATGAATGAGATATTCAAGTTTTTTGTTTTTTAGGCAAGAATCCATGATGTGGTCCACCTCCCATTTATTGTCTCTGTCTTCAGTCACATGTACTGGTCCTGGGTGGTATGGAGATTGCCCTTCCATGGGTCCAAGGTAGGGTTTAATCTGTGAGATGTTGACAATGGGGTGGATTTGTAGAGATCTTGGTAGTTTTAGTTTTATGGCATTGGTCCCTGCCAAGCTGATAATGGTATAGGGGCCTAGCCACCTTTCTGTAAGTTTTTGAGAAGCACAGGTTAACCACAGGTTCTTGGTAGCAAGCCAAACTTGTTGGCCAATGGTGTAATTCGGCACTGCTGAACAATGTTTGTCGGTATTGAGCTTCATCCACTCTTTTGCCTTTTCCAAATTTTTTCTTACACTCTCCAGCATACCTTCCATTTCAGATGTGAAATCCTTGGCAGCTGGTGCCTTGTTCACAGGCAAGGGTTCAATTCCCATGTGAGGTACGTAAGACCATGTTGCCTCAAAGGGAGTAACCTTGGTTGATGTGTGTTTTTTGCTATTTATGGAGAACTGGGCAATGGCAAGCCAATTAGCCCATTGATCTTGTTTTTCAAAGCAGTAGATCCATAGGAACTTCTGAACTTCTTTGTTTACTATTTCAGTCTGACCATCTGTCTGAGGGTGGAAAGACATTGATAATTTAGTGGAGATACTGAGGGCTTTGTTAATTTCATGCATGACTTGTGCAGCAAATTGTGGGCCTTGGTCTGAAGTAATGGAATGTGGGAGACCATGATGCTCCCACACGTTGTACATGAATAACTTGGCCATATCCAGGGCTGAACATGTTTTTGTGCAGGGGATTAACTCTACTTCTTTTGAGAACTGATCAACAATTGTTAAGATTGTGTCAAAGCTGTGGGAGAGGGGAAGGTCTGTGATGAAATCGGCTGAGATATGTTCCCATGGTAATGACAGGGTTTCAAGTGGGTGTAGAAGGCCTGCTGGGGCCATGTTAGATCCCTTGAATCTTTGGCATGTGTCACATCTAGCAACATATTCTTTGACTGTTGTGGCCATTCCAGGCCAATAGTAGTTGCGCTGCAACAAATCTAACATCTTCTCATAGCCTGGATGTCCAGCTACCAGGGAGTTGTGGTGTTTTTGGATGACTTCCATCCATAATAGATTACTCTCAGGCATGTAAAGTCTGCCCAAATTGTCCATAAGCATGCCATCACGTTCTTCGCAAATGGTGTTTTTTCTGCATATGTAGCCTTTGAACATCAGCTTCTGACAGTAGGCAAGTGGTGTTAAAATTTTTTTGTTTTAGTGAATTCCCTTCATCTGTGATCAAGATGGTCGTCCTAATCTTGTCCGGGGTGATGACAACAACTTCTTTATTGTCATCCTCTATTCCCTCTGCATGGTCTTCTTGTCTAGAGAGTGCATCAGATTTTCCCATGAATGGTCCAGGTTTGTAACATCAGACCATGTTGAATCTAGATAAGTATTGTGCCCAGCGCGCTTGTCTTCAGTTAAGATCCTGCCTTTGCATGAATCATTGCAAATTTGCATGGTCGTTCCATATTTCAAATTGATGTCTAGCATCTTCTAAATAGTGGTGCCATTATTCCAGGGCTTGGATTACCGAGAGCATTTCTTCATCTGCAATCAGGTAGTTCTGTTCTTGTGGCATCATGGAGTGGGAAGAGAAGGCAATGGGATGCCATATGCCTTCTTTTTCTATAGATAGAACTGCCCCTGTGGTGTAATCACTTGCATCGCTTTCAAGGTGGAAGACACAGTCTATGTCTGGGAATGCCAGGATTGACACTGTGGTGAAATGGAGTTTGAGTGTGTCAAATGCTACTTGTTGGGGTTCTTCCCAATGGAAAGAGTTTTCCTTCTTTGTGAGGTCATGAAGGGGTCTAGCTACCTTTGTGTAATCTTTAATGAACCTCTGGTATAAGTTTGCCAATCTGAGGAAACTCCTAACTCCTTTGACTGTTTTTGACTCTGGCTATTCCAGAATTGCTTTTACTTTTTCCTGATCCATCTTGATCCTGTCACGTCCGACTATCATGCTGAGGAAGTCAACTTCTGTGGTGCGAAATGTGCATTTTTCAGGTTTTACAAATAGATTGTTTTCTTCTAGTCTTCTGAGCACTTCCAGAATGATTTTGTCATGCTCAGCTTGGTTTTCTGTTTTTGTGAAGATCATCAGGTTGTCGATGTAGACCACTACAACATCATCCATATCTGGGAAGATCTCATTCATCATTGCTTGGAAGGTGGCAGGTGAGTTGCATAGCCTGAAGTACATGACGAGGGGTTCAAATGATCCATGGAAGCAGGTGAAGGCTGCCTTCCATTCATCATTTTCCTTAATGCAGACATTGTTGTATCCCCATCTGAGATCCATTTTCATAAATAATTTAGCTCCTTGGAGCTTATCAACAAGTTGCACAATCAATGGCAACAGGTAATTGTTTTTGACCATGTGTTCATTTAGATAACGGTAATCCTGTACCATCCATTTCTTTCCATCTTTCTTAGGAACAAAGAACACTGGTGATGTTTGGGGGGATTTAGTGTTATGGTCCCACTCACAGGGACTACATGTTTAACAGACTTAGTCAATTTTTCTCTTTTCATATTATCTTATCTGATCATTTCAGACTTTGAACTGTGAGGAGATTCTCTACAAGAACTCACTTATCTCACGACCTTCACCATTTCACAAACACGTGTTTGCCTCATGGCAAACCTTGTTCTATTAAACTTAACCTTATTCTTGACAGTTCATTTCCATGCTGTGCATGGCTATGCTGCCACACACATGCCCATCACACATGTTCTATGCTTCTCTTCCATTCTGCCACCGCCATGTGGTTGCATTATGTTATTAATCTCCATTATGCTTGCCCTAGACAGTATCAGTAGATTTGATACAAACATGTACATACTCCATGCCAGTATATAAGAGCCAAGGAATCGACTGGCATCTCCAGTCTGATTCTCTTGGAGTTTCCTCTCTAAAGCAGACTCAATCCCTTCCCTTCACTTTCCAAGTGGTCCAAGCAGTCTTTTGAGATAACCTAGAGTGCTAGCCACTTTAGAAGTGTTTCATTTAGAAGGGTGTATGTATGTACCCCTTCTTTAATTGATCATCAAGGAAAGCCATAACCTCTTCTTGCTCTGCTGGTGATAGAGGGATGATATGTCCTTTCTTCAGCTTAAATGTGTCCTTGAGGTCAATTGTGTGATCCCATGGTTTCTGTAGCAGCATGCACTTGGATTCCTTTTTTAAGAATACTTTAAGGAATTTGTGATACTCCTTTGGTACTAGCTCTTCAGGAGTCTTTTCTTTTGGTTTTTCCTGTTGCACCTCAAGCACATGTATTGTCTCGTGAACTTGGTATTGAATGTTGTTGTTATGATTCTCTTCCTGGGTAGTGCTCTTTTCCTCATATCTTCCTTTCGTGCCACGTCTCCTTTCCCAGGGTCCCTTTCCTATGCTTACCATCATTATCTTCTTATCCTGGGACCCCTCACATTCACCGTACACGCCCTCTAACCCCTACGCCGTTCCTTATACTACTACCAGACAGGGGACACTCTTTGCTTGTCTCTTCTTAGTCATGGACGATTACTCCTTCAGCCAATTCTCTCATATCTGCTGTGTGCTCCTCTTACTCATCCTTCTTTCCATGACCTTCCATGACCTTCCATTTTTACTCAGTGGAACGTTCCACTTAGTTCTGTCATGTTCTTTCACTTACTCAGCAGATCTCTTCTCGAGTATATAAGTCCACACATTTGTACTTATTCTACACTCTTGATCTGCACAATACACGCATTGCATCTCTTCTGTCTTGAGTCACTTGCTCCAAGGCCTAACCTGCCTTCGCCCTTAGTCCACCTTGTCACACCAGAGCTCACCAAGCTCTTGATTATCTCTACAAGTCTACGTCCTACTTTAAAGGACTCTTTGCTCTTTTACCTCTGCTTGTCTCTATAAGTCTACATCCTACTTCAAAGGACTCTTCGCTCTCTTTCCTCGACTGTCTGTGACGCTCACGTAACAGTCGTATTCTTCCTTTTTGAGGGAAGCTAGGAAAGCTGACTTGGGCTGGAGCATGTGGCAGTGTCATGGACAGCATGTCATTTTTACTGTTCCCTTGGTCCAATCAATGTCTGGATTGTGGCGTTTGAGCCAAGAGAATCCCAGGATAAAGGAGTTCTTTCCCAGGTCCATTACTTCTGCCATGATCTTTTCACAATGTCCCTGGAATTCAGCAATCAGTTCCCCTGTGTGGGTAATACTTCCAGTGGAGTTCTGTGTTCTGTCCATGTTGTACACAGGAATTGGATTTCATAAAGGTGTAAGCAGTACTTTGTGCTTTTCTGCCCATGTTTTATCAATAAAGATGGCATTTGCACCCAAGTCCAGGAGTGCGTCAAGCTTTGGTGAAATCATTTCGGCTACTAGCCGGTGCAATCTGAATAGATAGGCATATTTCTCATGTGGGTCTGATGCTGCACACAAACATGTCTTCTGGGATTTCTTCTTTTGTAATATTTTTGTTGTTTTTGTTAGAGGAATTAAGCCCAGGTTTAATGTCCCTGGTGAGCCCACTAGGGGACCCCTCTGACAGCAAGATTGTATTGGAAATATTTTTATTATCCATGGAATCCTCGCTTTCTTTGATTTCTTCCATGGACAGGATGTCATACCTGTTGTGGCCCTCAGCACACCCAGAATGGTGCCTCGAGCCTAGGCTT
The DNA here is from genome assembly GCA_038092775.1 of Boletus rubescentipes. NCBI lineage: Eukaryota > Fungi > Basidiomycota > Agaricomycetes > Boletales > Boletaceae > Boletus > Boletus rubescentipes. The sequence goes on from JBBPRA010000084.1 coordinate 5,689, forward strand.
TTCCCAACTTTGCAGCCAGGTTTTCAAAATCCTTGAACCAGGCCCTTGCCTCATCAAAGACATTCCTTGAATGGACTTGGACCAATCACAGCCCTTGCCCTTATCTTTCTTTTTGTTTTCAGTGCTTTTAGCCTTATCCCAGGAGGTTGCACCTTCTTCTGTCTTGGCGCTGCGAGCCTGATGGCCACCTTTGCCCCTTTGAGAGCAGTCCTTCTTATGACTGCTGCCAAGGAACTTGCATTTGCTGCACTGCAGCTTGGGCTTCTTGCATTCTTTGGCGAAGTGTTCTCTGCTGCAGTTGAAGCATTTATTGTTGCCACTCTGGGCAGCATCAATGTCCATGGCGTTAGGGTCCCTTTTCTTGGCCCGTTCCACTGTTCCTGATTTTATGAAATTAAGGAGCTGCTTTCAGCTCCCTGCCTCCTTGAGGTCTTTCTTAAAGTCCACCACTGCTGTGTAGCAGCCCTTTTCCAAAATTAGCCTTTCGATGATCTGTTGATCGGCATTTTGTTCCAACAGCTCAATGAGCCAGTCTTCTGGGTACTGGGCCAGAGCTTGGAACATGTCAAATCTTGTAATGAATGTATCCATCGGTGTCAAGCCCTGCTTTAGGGACGAAAAAGCTTTCCTGTTCCAGTTCTTTTCATTTGAGGACTGGAAGTTTCCTTCAACCAGGGTGGTGAACTCTTGCCAAGTCCACTTCTTTCCCCTGATCATTTCATTTAGCCAAGCATGTGCAAATGTGCCGGTGTCTCCACCTACCATTCTGGACAGTATGGCGCGGATACCAGCTGCCCCTGCGAGAGTGGTGGAGTTCTCATCTTGCCACATGCGGACACATGTCCACCATTCTTCAAATTTCTTACCCCTGGAACCATCATATGTTCCAGGGTCTGCAAAGATCTTTGAAAGCTTAGGGGCTTGTGCTCCCCCAAGTGGGTTTGATAATGCTGGCCTTGCTAGGGCCATTGCCAGACTTTGGCTTACTGTGTTCAGCTCACCATTTACTTGATTTAGTTCAGCTTCAAGCTGAACATTCTTTGTGTTGGCCACGTCCAACTGGTCTTTGTTGTGTTCTAAATAGAGCCGAAGCTCTGTGAAAACGTTTACAACTTGTGAATCTCCAAATTGGGAGGTGATGGTGGTCAATGCTGTGGCAAGGGAAGTAGGAAGAGAGGTCATATTTCATAATTAAAATTTGAAAAGAGACTAAAGATATTTGTGCAGTGTTTTCAAAGATGCCCGAGGGTATAGTTGTCGTTTACTAATGACAGGGTTGGGGCTATCGTCCTCTCATCGGCAGATCTCGCGCTTATACTGCTTGCAAGTCCTCTTTCTTTATGGAGCTTCCTCCTGCTCCAGTTCCTCTCTCTCTCTTTTGAACCTTTCCAAAATATGCTGTGTACTGTCAAACAGTCTCAGTACTACCAGCTCCAGGTGGAGGTCTTGTTCCAACCACCGGTCTAGGCTTGGCTCACAGAGGATCACTGGCCAGGTAATAAGGTGGGTGCCAGTGGGTCTGGAGTGGGTGTGTCATTGTTCGGGTCTCTCTCTTCAGGGAGAGCCGAGACCTGTGTGATGGGGGTGAACGAGGGCTGTAGGTCACCTGATCTGAGGCCATGAGCGATGGTCTGAAGGGGGTTGTGAGGGTGGAGATAGTCTCTGTCTGAGTCTGTGATATAATTGAAGTGCCAAGGCACTAAGTCTTCTTCCAAGTGACAGAGGAATCTAGTGGCGGGAGAGAGGGGGTCGTTGGCCTCTTCACACTCTGGGCCCAGTGGAACTAATCCTACCACTGCCGGTTCCTGTACTACTTCCGTCCAGCCCTCTCTGACTGGTAATGGTGTCCTGTGGGTGAGTTCTACTCTAGCCATGTACAGGTGGTCGAGACTTTCCCCTGTCATACTGGGGATGGCACTGGCAAGAGCATGGAGAGACCTATGAAAGGAAATGGGCACTGAGTGTGCTCTTTGTGTGAGTGCCTCTAGTCACGACTTTGGAGGAAATGTGCAACACACTGGCTTGTGTGCGAATGCGGGTGGTTTGAGTGAAAAGGGTAAGGTGAGTGTTGTAGTCTAATTCTAATGAAACAACCAATAAAGCAAGTCAATTGCCTTAGGCTTTCCACTAGACAGCATAAACCACTAATGAAGGTATGAGTTGATCAAGTCCACTTTAGAGATGAAACTCCAAGAGAATCAGACTAGGAAAGCCAGTCGATTCCTTGGTCTTTATATACTATCATACTGTATGTACATGTTGGTATTGAATCTACTGATACTGTTTAGGGCAAGCATAACAGAGATTAAAGACATAATGCAACCACATGGCAGTGGCAGAATGGAAGAGAAGCATAACATGTGTGATGCGCATGTGTGTGGCAGCATAGCCATGTGCAGCACGGAAATGAACTGTCAAGAATAAGGTTAAGTTTAATAGAACAAGGTTCATCATGAGGCAAACACATGTTCGTGAAATGGTGAAGGTCATGAAATAAGTGAGTTCTCATAGAGAATCTCCTCACGGTTCGAAGTCTGAAACGATCAGATAAAGATAAGATGAAAATAGAAAAATTGACTAAGTCCATTAAATGTGTAGTCCCTGTAGGTGGGACCGTAACACAGAATGCAGATAACTCCTACAACAAGAAGGGAGACATCTTGTACACCTGCCTTTCTCAATGTTGAAGGCATTGCTCTAAAAACCACCCTTCACATCATGGCCTGTGGATGAGACAATGTCATCCTAGGATTGCCCTGGCTCAAAGCAGCCAATCCCTCCATCAACTGGAAAAATCATACCCTTTCCCTTGATCAATCTATTGATCAATCTACTGAACTGTACTCCTCTTTTGCCAAAGACACTGACTGCCACAACAATCACTATTGGAAACCACCTCCCTGAATCCCTAAACATGTCAATGTAGACACCATCACTGACTCTAAGCTCTACCAATACAATGACTGGGAGGAAGAGTCCCAATACATCGCTAGAGCAATCAACAATTGAAACATCTACTGAATCATACACTGTGGCTCCTGGTTTATCCCTGCCAGATTCCCTTTCATCACCAGACTTACCATCACCACTGAACTAGCTATGGCAGCCGAAAAGGCCAAACCCAAGGTTACCCTATGTTACAAACACTATTATTTCTCTCTTTTTGACTTAGTCGTTTTTCTCCTTCACACTGCTCCCAAGCACCTTATGTCTAAACACAGCTTCTATTTTCCATGCTGTGCATGACTCATTTATATTGACTCATTGGATAAACCTTTTCTCTATCTATAGGCACAGCCTCTTAATCTCTGCCCTGCTTCCATTCTATGGCTGTGCATATTCCTTATCTCTGACTCAGAATGACTCACACTAGCGCTGGCCCTATAGCAATTCTCCCTCCTATCACTATGCCTTGCTGGACCAGTAGCAGTAGTCCCTCTTATCTGTGATTGGAGATCTAGTATACACATGTACAAACACTGTAGTAGTATATAAAGGCCAAAGTTGCTGCCAGAGAACTTCAGTCAAGTTCTCTTGGTCTTTCCCCTGCAAGTCAGTGCAGTGAGTACCCCAAGCAAGATAGACTTGACCCTTTCTCTTCATCATCTCTTTACCTTGTCTATGGTCCTTTAGTGGGTAGTGGCAAGCGTTTCCTCACCCCACACTTCTCACTAAGATCAGTAATGTGGTTCTTCACCAGATAGCTTGCTCAGTTGCTTCACCCTACCCCCTGAATACATTGAATTTGCCTCTGTCTTCTCCAAAGAAGCCACTGACCACATACCCCCATTCCAACCTTATGACCACAAAATAAACCTTGATGAGTCCTTTGTCCCTAAGATTGGGAAAATCTATCTCCTCTCTCCTGATGAACAGAAAGCCACAGAAGATTTCCTTGACAAAAATCTCAGATCTGGCAAAATCTGCCCTTCCAACTCTCCCCAAGCTTCACCCTTCTTCTTTGTCAAAAAGAAGGACAGAAACCTCTGCCCCTGCCAGGATTACCAATACCTCAATGAACACACAATTCATGATGCCTATCCCCTTCCCCTTATCTCTGACCTCATAGATAAGCTACGAGACACCAAAGTCTTCATCAAATTCAATGTACAATGGAGATACAACAATGTCTGTATCAAGGATGGACATCAATGGAAAGCCACCTTTGTTACCCACAAGGGCTTCTTTGAATCTACTGTCATGTTCTTTGGTCTCACCAACTCCCCTGCCACCTTCCAACATTTCACGAATGACTTGTTTAGAGATATGATTGCAGAAGGATGGCTTGTCATCTACATGAATGACCTCCTTATCTTCTCATCTGACAATGCCACTCACACCGAGCAAACCAAATGTGTCCTCCAATGAATGAAAGAATTAGATCTCTACCTCAAATTAGAAAAATGCAACTTCACCTCCTCTGAAGTGGAATATCTCGGTATGATCATCAAGCCTGGCGAACTCACCATGGGCCCTGTCAAACTTGATGGCATTGCACAGTGGCCTGTATCCACCAAGGTGAAGGATGTCTGATCCTTCCTTGGCTTTGCCAACTTCTGCCAACAGTTCATTCCAGACTACTCCAATATAGCCTGCCCCCTTATTGACTTGACCAAGAAAAATCTTGCCTGGAACTGGAGCCCCCAATGCCAATCTGCATTTGACTTATTGAAGTCACTATTTCTGTCCAAACCCATTCTCTGTCTTCCCAACCTCTCTTTCCCCTTCACCATCACCACCAATGCATCCAAATTCGCCTCTGGTGCCATGCTCCTCCAGACTGATGCCAATGGCAAATGGCATCACTGCTCATATCTCTTCCAATCATTCTCCTCCACTGAGAGGAACTACAATATCTATGATAGGGAACTTCTCACAATCATCCAAGCCCTAAAATCCTGAAGGCAATACCTTCATGGCTCTCCATTCCCCATCCAGGTCTTCACTGATCACAAAAACCTCACATACTTCCACAAAGCCCAGTCACTGAATCAAAGACAGGCTTGCTGGCTTTTGGATCTTGCTAACTTCAACCTCAAAATGGTCCATGTCCCTGGCAAACTCCTTGTTGCACCAGATGCTCTCTCCAGATGCCCCAATCTACTCCCCCCTGATGATGACAATGAGGATGTAATGCTACTTCCCCCCTCAATGTTTGTCTGTGTCATTGATGCCACTCTCTCCCATCACATTACCTCTGCATCCTCTGATGACCCCCTTGTCCTTCAAGCACTCCAATCTATGAATGAGGACATTCTTCCCACCTTCCACTCTTGCCTCTCTGATTGGCAGATCACTGAAGGTGTTCTAACCTACAAGGGCCATATCTACATGTATGTACCTGACAATGACAATCTCTGCTGCACCATCTTGCTCCACCACCACAACCACAAAACTGCTGGACATCCCAGCTTCCTTAAGACCTGCCAGCTTCATCACTGAGTTCTGGTGGCCTGGCCTAGCCTCCTATATCTGAAAATATGTTGAAGGATGTGCCACATGTCAACAGAACAAGGCAAATACTCACCCTACCATACCTCCCCTCACTCCAATCAAGTCCTCCTGCACCCACCCCTTCCAACAAATCTCCTGTGACCTCATCACAGATCTTCCCATTTCCTCATCTTTTGACTCTCTTCTGGTCATGGTCAACCATGGGCTTACTAAGGGGGTACATATTTCAATTACCACTTTCAACCCCAGCATCCCCTCTATTGATGTCCCCCTCTGCACTTACTCACTCCAAGACGACATTCCTGACCACCAAGACATCCACAGACTCACCTGAATACTCCATGACCCCCACCTTGCCACAGCATTAGATTCCTATCTTGACCTCAGATCCCCATTCCATGCTCTCTACCAAGCGTTCCTTCAAATCTCCAGGTTACACAGCCTTCCCCAAGGGCCACTTCCCAACCCCAGAACTCAAGTTCTTACCAGCATTGAAAGAAATGTGGAAGCATCCATACTTACTGCACTTTACTAACTCGAAATGTTGAAATTCTTAGAGGATCTAGACAGGTACCTTGCTGAACTCCACCACACCTCCACCAACTCCTCTCCTTCTGCTTCTTCCTCGCCTCTTGACCCCCATGAACTCACTGTCATGAAACAAATTGAAAGCCACTGGACTGGTGGAGATGGAACTGTACCCCTCCCTTCCATCCATGCCTGTTACCATGAAGCTTGCTATCAGTGTTGTTGCCTTGGTCACATCCGAGTGAACTGCCACTTTTATCAATGTCCCACTTGTCTTAGATGGGCTCCTGGTCATTTGATGGCTCGCTGCCCCCTCCATTGTCACTCTCCCCCTCCATCCTCTTCATCTTCTTGCTCTTCCTCCCCTACTCACCCAATTCCTATACCCCCTCCAACCACTGCTAGTGGACCTGTTTGCACCACCCTTCATCGTAGCACTCATCAAGTACCTTCCAATAGGAACATATGCCATCCTCATACCCCACATCCCTCTGGTCAACTAGCCTCTCCCATCAGTAATCTTGATAACCCAAACAGCACCCTGGACTGGGACAAAGTGGCTTATGCCAATAACACAGGCTCCCCCAAACACTATGGGAAATTCTAAATCTTCATTGGAGATTCAGAGTCTAATAGGGGGTAATGTTACAATTTCCTCTTTTTCTTTACTTTACTTCTTTACAAGTCTCACCATTTGGGCCCCACCTGACTCATCTTTGCTTACTACATATATTCCTTGACCTTCTACTGTTTTCTTTTACTTACTCATCCATTGTTCTACAACTTTCCCTTGCGTTCTTTCACTTGTATTACTAATATCTTCTACAACATTCTTCTTTCTACACTGTTCCCTTGATTACATCATGGACTCTAGGCCTGGCTATATAAACCCTTGAAATAACCCATGTATTCCCTAGCTTAACCTACCTAGGAATACACCTTCTCTTCACTGTTCTTTGCCTCTATAAGTCTCTGCCCTACTTAGAAGGGCTCTCTGCTCTTTTACCTTGAACCCTTGACCCTTGCCAAGAAGTCCATGTGCAAGTTCTTGTCACCAGAAGCCCTGTGTGACTCGAACTTTTGACCTCACTAGGTCTATGCTCATCCCTACCTGGGCCAAGCGTAACAGTGGCACTCCAGAATGCACACCACATGTCCATTTTTGGACACACATGCAATATATGTCCCCCTCCCTTTCCTGCTCAACAACACATTTCCCTGGCCTTTGGAACTGCTTTAATCATATTTCTTAGTGTACTATAATGTTATAGAAGATCTTAAACCACTTAAATTGTAATATTACAATATATATGTATAGATATGATATGTATGTGCCAATGAATAGAAAACAAAAAAAATATTTGCTTTTTTAATTGGGTGGTGTTATGAATGCTACATTTTTACTGCTACATTTTCACTACATTTTTACTATACCTCTTATGCTTACTCCTTTTTAATTTAGTTATTTTTCCCTCTTCAAACTGCTCTAAAGGAGCACCTTATGTCTAAACACAGCTTCCCTTCTCCATGCTGTGCATGACTCATTTACACTGACTCACTGGCTAAACTCTTTTGCTATCTAAAGCACAGCCCTCTTAATTTCCACCTTGCTTCCATTTCATGGCTGTACCTGACCCTTATCTCTGACTCATAAGTGACTCATATTACCACCAGTCCTATAGCAATTTTCCCTCTTATATCTATGCCTTGCTGGACCAGTAGCAATAGTTATGCTTATCTTTGCTCAGAGATCTAGTATATACATGTACAAACACTGTAGTAGTATATAAAGGCCAAAGTCACCACCAGAGAACTTCAGTCAAGTTCTCTTGGTCTTTTCCCTGCAAGCCAGTATGGCAAGTACTCCAAGCAAGATAGACTCAACCCCTTTGTCCTCAACTCTTTAACCTTGCCTACAGCCCTTTAGTGGATAGTGACAAGTGTTCCCTCTCTCTACCCTCTCCTTGCTAAGATCAGTAATGTGGTCCTTAAGAGGATAGCTTGCTTGGTCACTTCAGGTGGGTAGATGTCTTGGGGATTTTTCTCCCCTACTACAGTATATGTGCTGGAATGGTCTCATAATAGATCATACAGTGGAGATTTGATACTGTGATGGTAGGGGTAGATATTCCTCCTACTCCTGAATTGGAGAAAAGTAGTTCACAATTTTGATTTGTACAGTATATGTACTTGTAGAGTTGAGATTTATATATCTCATATATATACCTACACAATACCAACAGCTCAGATCACAGGGATCTTCCCCTGGAATGCAAGATTAGATATAATATATTTTCACATATACTCAAAAGTGGTTGCAAACATTGATCTATGTATCAGGGCAAGTACATACAGTATGGATCTGGAATATATTTTATACACTATAATACCAAGCTTGCAGAAGGATCAACTCAGAACTGTAGGTGGAGGAAACAGAATGACACATGGAATGCATGAGAAAGTGAATTCAGACTTAGGAGATTGACAAAAACATACCAGGAACACAATAATGCATGCTTAAAATATGCTAGGAACAGAAGGTCAGCCATTTAGAGTCAGTAGAAACTGTTCTAGCTACTATTCCTGACATTCTGTGTGGTTGAAGTGCTCAAAAAGTGAACATGTCAAAGAATATTAGTAGGTATACTGGTATCATATTTACTCATGTACCATGTTCGCTTTTTGAACATTTCCAGAATTCAACATCTTTTCACCGTAATACAAAGTTGACTCCACGAAAACTAGATTATTTATTTTTGTCCAGTCTAGCCCTTCATACAGCCGGGACCACAATAGTCTCCCACTCATAGTTATCTGATCCGTATTAAACGGCAAGGTTAGAGATCGGTAGTGACTGCTCTGATGTCTCTCGGTGATTGCGCGCGGTGTGACTGCGGCGGTTGAAAGGGGAGAGGAGGAACAGTCGGGCCGGTAGCCAACCAGGGCACGTGGCTGAATTCCGGGTGGGAGGGGCGTATAAAGGACCCGATTGACTTTGAAAAATTGTGTACATTTCTTCGATCGACCAGCGTTTGGCATTCAATTGAAAATATCAGGAGAGCTTTGAGCTCGTATATGATTTTCACTCAGAATACCCGCGACGAGTCAGTCACAACCTGCTCTTTCTCTTCCTCGTCGATATCAAGTTGATCCTTCGCCCAAACAGTTACCTCAGTGACCTTGTTTTCTCTCTTCACCATTGAAAAAAGCCTTGTAGAGACCCTCTCAAAAGACAATGTTCACTACAGCTGTCTCTCGAATTCCCAGCACGACGCGCGTGCTACCCTCCCTAAACAACCTCGTCCGTGCGCGTCATCCTTCCACCCGCCTTTTCTCCACGACACAGCTTCGCTCTCGCATTGCGCCCACCAATCCTCTGCGTGCGATAGCCGCACCAGCCGTCGGCTCATACGCACCCAAGGATGGCGAACATGTCCTCAACTCCCCTTCAGAACTCGCTCGAAAATTGTCAGCCAAGGTCCTCCCACAACTCGACCGTCCAAAGGTCAAAAAGGTCGTCGTCGTCGGTAGTGGTGGACTTTCCATCGGTCAGGCTGGCGAGTTTGATTACTCTGGTTCACAAGCCATGAAGGCCCTCCGCGAAGAAGGCGTCGAAGCTGTGTTGATCAATCCAAATATAGCCACATGGCAGACTAGTCACCAGCTGGCCTCGGAAGTCTACTTTCTACCCATCACCGCAGACTATGTCGCATACGTTTTGGAAAAGGAGCGGCCAGATGGCATTTTGCTCACCTTTGGGGGCCAGAGCGCCCTGAACGTTGGTATCGCTCTTGACAAGATGGGTGTTCTTGACCGCCTCGGCGTCAGGGTCCTCGGAACACCCATCAAGACACTCGAGGTTTCCGAAGATCGCGATCTCTTCGTACAAGCTCTCAAAGGTTCGTACTCCCATTCTCCTGTTGCGACATGTTGCTCACGTGACCATTGATTAGAAATCGACATCCCAGTCGCTCAGTCGACCGCTGTATCCAGCGTCGATGCAGCCCTCGAAGCTGCAGAAAAGATTGGTTACCCCGTCATCCTTCGTTCCGCTTTCACTCTGGGTGGCCTAGGTTCCGGCTTCGCCAACAATCCTGTCGAGCTTCGAGATCTCTCTGCCAAATCCCTTTCCCTTTCTCCTCAGGTTCTCATCGAACGGAGTATGAAAGGCTGGAAAGAACTCGAGTATGAAGTCGTTCGTGATGCTGCTGACAACACCATCATCTGTTGTAACATGGAAAACTTTGATCCCTTGGGAACCCATACGGGTGACTCAATCGTCGTTGCCCCTAGTCAAACCTTGAATGACGACGAGTACCACATGCTGCGGAGCGCTGCGATCAAAGTGATCCGGCATCTCGGTGTCGTTGGGGAGTGTAATATCCAATATGCCCTCAATCCCGACTCGAGAGAATATTGTGTGATCGAAGTCAATGCACGGTACGTGCAAGCGTATTAACAATTGACAGATGCTCATGTACCATGTCAGATTGAGTCGTTCATCCGCATTGGCTTCCAAGGCGACAGGGTACCCCCTTGCCTACACAGCTGCCAAAATTGCTCTGGGACATACACTTCCCGAGTTGCCCAACGCCGTCACAAAAACTACTACTGCATGCTTCGAGCCATCTCTCGACTACATCGTAACCAAAATCCCTAAGTGGGATCTCGCGAAATTCAGTACCGAAGTCAACCGTGAAGTCGGTAGCGCCATGAAGAGTGTCGGCGAAGTCATGGCCATCGGCAGGACGTTTGAAGAGAGCTTGCAAAAAGCCATTCGCATGGTTGATCCCAGATGGCGAGGGTTCGAAGTGGTCGGTGGGTTGAAAAAGTTGGAGGATGCAGCCGAGCTGGAGCGAGCGCTGAAGCGCCCCACGGACATGCGGCTTTTCGCGATTGCATACGCGATGTACAATGACAAGTACAATGTACAAGAGATTCACGACTTGACAAAGATCGACAAGGTATGTGATACACATTACCACTCATTCCCCGTCTTAATCGTCGTTTTCCTTCTAGTGGTTCCTGTACAAGATCGAAAACATTGTCAACACGTCCCGGGCCCTCTCCTCTCTCGGCAACCTCTCGGTCGTTCCTCCCTCCCTCATGTTGGATGCAAAACGTCAAGGGTACTCCGACTCCCAGATCTCCTCCCTTCTGAACACCACAGAAGGCGAAGTACGCAACTTCCGTAAATCACAGGTCCCGCCAATCACTCCTTTCGTGAAACGTATCGACACCTTGGCAGCCGAGTATCCTGCCCACACTAATTATCTCTACACAACGTACAACGCATCTGCACACGACCTCACTTTTGATGATCACGGTACTATGGTGCTTGGTAGCGGCGTCTACCGTATCGGAAGCAGTGTCGAGTTCGACTGGTGCGCCGTCACCTGTGCGCGCACGTTACGGGAGATTGGCGATACTGTGAGCGAAGACGGCAAGAGCGTTGGTGGGAAGACGATCATGATCAACTACAACCCCGAGACGGTCAGCACGGACTTCGACGAAGCGGACAGGTTATACTTTGAGGAGTTGGGTTGGGAACGTGTGATGGATATCTATGAGTTGGAAGGTGCCAAGGGCGTCATCGTCAGTGTCGGAGGTCAGTTGTCCTTGCGTTGTCGGCGTAATGCCCCTTTAAATGCCCCTCCTAATAGGCCAGCTCCCGCAAAACATTGCGCTTCGGCTCAAGGAGAGCGGTGTTAATGTTCTTGGCACGGATCCCTCACAGATTGACAACGCAGAGGATCGCCACAAATTTTCAAGCGTCCTTGACTCTATCGGTGTCGATCAACCCGAGTGGGCTGAAGTCACATCGTTGGGAGCTGCCAAGGAATTTGCAAACCGTGTCAGGTTAGTAGATAGCAACTTGGATCATTGTCAGATTAGAGCGGTGACGCAATGTCTGCAGCTATCCGGTCCTCGTACGGCCTTCATACGTTCTATCTGGAGCCGCGATGAACATCGTGCATGAAGAATCTGCTCTTTCGCACACTCTCACTGCAGCGTCCTCGGTTTCTCCTCTCCACCCCGTCGTCATCACAAAATTCATCTCGAACGCTCAGGAAATCGACGTGGACGCCGTTGCTTACAAGGGTCAGCTTCTCGTGCATGCTATTAGTGAACACGTTGAGAACGCTGGGGTCCATTCTGGAGATGCCACCCTTGTGCTTCCTCCTTACACGCTAGGCGAGCGCGACCTCGACAGATTGAAAGATATTGCATCGCGAGTTGCTCAAGCATTTGAGATATCAGGACCCTTTAACATGCAGGTGATTAAGAAGCCTGCTTCCAGGGCCGGTGAGGAGGACGAACTCAAGGTCATTGAATGTAACCTACGCGCATCGCGCTCGTTCCCCTTCGTCTCCAAGGTGTTGGGACACAACTTTATCGAGACGGCAGCGGCGGCGATCACGGGTGTCAATGTTCCCAAACCTATTGATTTGATGAAGACAAAGCGGGACTACACGAGTATCAAGGTTGCCCAGTTCTCTTGGACACGCCTGGGTGGTGCCGATCCTTTCCTCGGCGTTGGTGTGTACCATTTCCTTTTTTTTCATGTTCTGCTGATTGACAATGTCACCTTAGAAATGGCAAGCACGGGCGAAGTCGCTTCCTTTGGTTCCGACGTCTACGAAGCATACTGGGCGTCACTACTTTCTACAACTGGCTTCAAGCCCCCCCGCCCTCGCTCGGGTGTCCTCATTGGTGGCTCGCCTAATACGCCTGAGCTTCCTCTCATCGCCAAAACCCTTCACTCGCTCGGTTTCAAGCTCTATGTCTCCTCGCCTGTGGTCGAGGCCGCCTTGACTGCCATCCCCCACGTCACATGCAAACGCATATTCTTCCCAACCTCGGACAAGCGTCGTCTCCGCGAGGTCTTTGACGAATACGAGATTCAATCCGTGATCAACCTCGCGCAGGGACGTGGCAAAGGGCGGGAAGACGAGGACTACGTTGCGCGTCGAAACGCGGTGGATTTCGGGTTGCCGTTGTTGAACAATGCAAAGTGTGCGGCGTTGTGGGTGGAGGCGTTAAAGCGGAAGATGGGTGAGGATGGCGAGGGGTTGTTAGGCTACCAGGAGGGCAGTGTGCCGAGCGAGGTGAAGAGTTGGAGGGAGTTTGTGGGGACGAGGGCATGAGGTAGGGCGTCTCTTGAGCTGGTTGCTGAGTGGGTTGTATTGTACGATTATGTATCATAACTTGTCTGAATGAATACCAGAGTACTCAGAGTTTGACTCGGAACTTGAAATATTACTTGACGCGTGACTGAGAGGCCAACTCAGTCTCGGTCATATCATTATATTTTGCCCTCTTATGTGACACTCTAACATCCTCCCGTATTGCCATCGTCTACATGTATATAGGACTCGTCAGGTCCATGACTCCACGCTCCTGCATGCCTTTCTTAGACAGGATCACAACAAGGAACTGTCAACGAAGACGGGCCCAACGTCTCGTCTGCCATTCTCATGCCCCTTTGGCATAAGAGTCATCCATCCCTTCTCCTTGATCTCTATGCCTCTATCACCCAAATATCTCCCGCTTTCAAAGCTCCACTCCATGTTAGCCCGTACCCAGTTCCCTAGGCCGTCGCAATATTCCTTCACCTGTGAATTCAAGGGTTCGTCCCATTCAGGACACGCTTCCATGGCAACGAGGAACCTTTGCTCTAATTTAGTGTGCAAGTCTTGCGCCCACAGGATCGCGCCGTTCACGTCCGTACCGAATTCGTGCATTACGACCTCCACAATGTTGTGGTCGCTGTCTCCACGAGATTGTTCGACATTGTAGGATAAGATGTCCTTTAAAATGACCATGTAAGTCTTGTGTGCGATGCGATGCGATCATGAATATCACTGACGTTTGTGATAAGAATCATGTCGGTGGACGCCGAAATCATCTCCTGAATCGTCGTGTGCGAGAAAACTTCATCAGGAATGTCAAGAGCCAGTTCTAACAAAGCAAATGAAGGTGCTGTTGCACTCGTTTTGCGTCGGAGGTCGAAATAACTTTTGACATCACGAATGTGATGCTCAGTTCTGTCGATGGCCTGCTCCAGGTCACCTTCAAGATGTTCATCGAAGCCCGCGATAAACCGTTTCTGAGACTGCCCGCTTGCATTCCGTATCGTGAGTTCCCAGAATCTGTGGTTGGATAGATGTCATTTCACGAGCTCCGCTGACAAGACTAGTAAAACCCCTACTGCCGAGCCATCTCCCCGCCGATCCATTCTCCTTCTGGTCGTGGGTTATGGGGATTTCGGAGAGCGTCCATTACAATGTCCTTTTGCTTTCTGAACTCAGAGGGCTCAGACACATCCGAGTACTCATCGATGACGAAGAGTAGATTGATGAGATCGCAGCCGGCTCTAACATGCTCTAGTTGAACAGTTCAGGAGCCATTGGCATTGATTATTCAGGCTTATGGTTAATCACCTTTCTTCGCTATTGGATAACCCAGACAGGCAAGGCGATCTATGAAAGGATGTAAGTATGTATGTGAGGTAGGGGGAAAATGCCTCACTAAAATAGCCCCGATTGAAGGCGTGTTGTGCATTCGGGCTAAATGCACCGAAGCTCGCAGCCCAAGCGGTGGCTTCCTTGTCCACCGCTGCATAGTGCGGGCTGATACAGCGTGGCCAGGGCCATCTTGCAAGAATGTTTGGGATGAAGATCTTAGAAGGTCTGGATTCTGTGTAAGCCTGCATGCTCGTGGGGCTTTGATTGCTTCGAGCTGGTATAGCTGCTGGCTTTATATCTCAAACAACCTCCAGACAGTCTTACGGTTAGCTTCAAAAGGCCGTGACCAATTATCAATCTGATACAATCCAGTTCCCGTTTCGCAACCTAGAGTCAAGCCTGTGCAAGAGGTTTGATCTAGGACCTCAGTCACTACTAAGCGATACACCAGTCGCGCCCGCCGATCGCGCGTCAAGTACGAGCCCCACTCGGACTCGTAGCTGTGCTTGTGGCAGTGGCGATTTCACATCATCTCTGTAAAGTAAAGTTTCCCCGGCTACCTATGGTTACTTACTTACAGAGGGCGAGAAAACATAGGTTTGTTATTATCGGCCTTTCACGTTGCTGAGGACGTTCGTGATAGCCTCGGCACACCCTCAACCGCCCGCATCAACGTTGCTGATGGGGCTCAATGTTCCCAATGCTTGCACCATGTACTACCCGTTGTCAAACGATTCCGCATATTAGACAGCCCCTCGACACTTTGTCTTGCCTGCAACGGCTCGCGCCCGAACTCGAACATCACCCCCCCCTGATCAACCCTCCGCCGACACGTCTAAAAGCGTAACCATGGGCCATCGGTAAGCTCAATGACTCCAGCCCGCACATTACCCCTCCATATGTGTACGTTACTCTACTTATGTGACCATGACATATACACATCCACTCGTGCACCAACCGTGTAGACTACTGGCCCCATGTGCGCTCTGGCGCTCGCCCCACCCCTTGTTCACATCCAGGTACACTGACTACGCTCGATGATCCACTATGCTCTGAATTGTCTGGTCCCACTCGTCTCGCTCTTGTTTCAAGGCCAGAGGATTACACACCTACGCTGCAGGCTGGCGGGGGCGATGCGGGACAGCATGGGGAGATGAATGTACATACAGGACATCGATCATGATGGCGATGGGAACGGCGAGATTGTACGGATGGCTTAGGTAGACTTGGGCTGCGAATGATGTAAGAAGGGTGGCTGGAATCAGATTCCCGTAAGCCTCATGTATCTATATTTCTCAAACTTGCACTCCCATGAGATAGGTGATAAGTACGGAGCCTGTCTGACTCAATAAACGGTGGTCTGACACTGCTTTTATTACGAGTCTCGAATGCACAAAAACTCGGCAACTTATGTAGAGCGCATGTATTTGTGGGTGAGCGCACAAAATCGATTATCTAGACGAGTTGTACAGAAGAAGTGCATGACTCCAAAACCAGTAAAGCGGATTCATTTAGTAAGAAACTACTGCTTGTAAGGACGCCATATTATATACACCTCTTTCCGGGATTCTTGTCCGGCAAACAAATCTCAGAGATCAAAAAATTTCATTGCCGAGCGACCTGACCACCGCACAATGGGATCAGCGCCGACACGAAACAAGGTGCTGTGCCGAGCTCCCCGAGATGGAAGAGGTGGCTGTGACCTTATGTGTGTCGAGCTGCAGCGTCAATCATTGTACTGACAACATAATGAAGACCGTCGTGTTGACCCCCCTCCGTGCTTCCGAGTCGTGGCCCAACGGCCCCGATTGCTCGATGCCGCAGTTCTTACCGAACCATACAATCTCGTCCTGATACTTTGTTGTCAGGTCCTGCACCTAACCATTACCGCCTAAATTGTACATCTCTTTGGAAGAGCTCTTGGTGTTGCCAGGTATATGTATTTTCCCGATGCAATGGACTGCATCTGGATTGGCAACAGAGGCCTCAGACTCTTGAATTTAATCACACAGATCTAGTAACCTCGAGAGTCAGTGCTTTAGCAATCGCCGGGACACTGGTGACTTGGACCCATCGCTTCGACGTATACGTATTGTTGGTTTGTGTGGTCGTCTATCGGACATGGGAACCCAGTGTCTCGTTCAGTGTGTTCAACGTTGAACCTCAAGGAAAGATAGATCATGTACCGGCGCCGGCATTACCTGGCGATGGGATCGATGCCTCTGGCAGAGAGGAGTCTTTGCAACACCGGGACTCTGCAAGGGAGCGCCATCAGGGTAGATTTCGCAGTGTCTAAGAAGGGAATCAGACGTAACTCGGAATGGGTGAGCACGTTGGACCGGCTAGGGGGAGAGACTCTGACTCGGAGAGAGAGAGAGAACTGCCCAGCAACGCAATGAGACGAGACAAGACCGTGACGGAACTACGCTACATGTTGTGCTACTTCGGCATCCCCCGGCCTAGACTCCTACCCCATCGCAACGGTCCTACGGGCCGTCCCACTCCAATGTACACGTCGCGACGTCTTGCTCCTCCTCTACTCCGACAACGTCTATGGCCCGCTCCTCCTGCGCGAGTCGTCGGCGCTCGCAGGTGCACTCAGGTTCGGATTCTTGGCTGAAGGCTGCGAAGGAACTTGAAAGGTGGGAAGCCAGTCAAACGGCAACTGGAGCCAAGGACAAACCCAGTTGCTGGAATATCAATATCCTTGTCCGTGGTCGACACAAGCTCCTCAGCGCTGGAGACTGGGCCCGCACTGCCATCAGCGACGGAGTCACTCTTTGAGCTTTGGTTCAAGTTCATCGCTTGCGGTATCCGGGTCTCTCTGCAACTTCAAGTACACGAAAGTTTCTCCTGAGCTCCGTGCACGGGTGTCTTTCCAAGCCGATTCAATGTCTTGCAAGACGCCAGAATACGGCTGTTAGAACTTCCACTGGCAATGGGATTGCATAGGTCACAACAACGGGCCGTCGCTGGACGGGTCATTTTACCAACCAGCTCGAAATGAAGCGACTACGGATCGTTCGGTTTCTAAACGTCTCAGCTCAGTTCCTTAAGGTCGGAACGCGGCCACCGTGGAATGGAGACGGATTTTCGGGTAGACTCGGAGATCGTTAGTGACCGAGTCTCATCAGGGCGATTTGGAGCATGATAGATAAGATAACCTTAGCGTTGGCGTGCACCAGAAGGGGACTGGCGGGGTGTGTATCTGATAGCTCTCTACATTCGGATGTTCAGCTTGATACCAGGCGCGGACAATCGAGCATTGATCATCAAACGATCGTCACTTTGTAGACAAATGTGTTGATTTTTCTCATCAAATGCGCCCCGGTTTGTAGTATCGGACGATCGGATACCCAAACCAGCGGCCCATCTTGCTTGCTCGCACCCTCTTTCTTGTTTCACCCCGGCGTTGTCGTCGCTTATACGTTCGTAAACACAAACACAATCGTTGCCCTGCCAACAGTCTTCGCCAGATGTTCACGCACCAGCACGAATACAGTCGTGCATGCGGTATCTGCCCATGAATGCAGTCCAACGTTCGTTCGCACTCGCACGCAGCCTTGCTACTCTTTCTACAGTGTCGCCATTGCCATCCTTGTTCATCATCCCTCCCGCACATGCTTCACCCACCGTGACACCGTCATCCCCGTCGCGTCACGAATACGCGCACGCACGGTTGTCGGTACCCTCGACGTTTTTGCGTCATCGAGAGCATGTGCACATGTAACAGGGATGGGTATGGAAGGAAGGAAGTTTCCCCTCGTACCCGTCAATCTCACGCCGTCGGTACTGACACGGGTGCGGTGCGCGCAGGTTTACCCTTCCGCTGAAACCATCTCCATTCTTGGTGGGTATAAAATAGGGGGGCTGCCTGAGGCAAATCCCAACACTGATATCTAATCCCCTCAACCTAGACTCCGACAAGGGCCGATATGAAACAAGAGGCTATCAAGGTGTTCTCGAAACTTTACGTGTTTGATCCACGCCCACACTTTCCACTTCGTGTCGTTGCAAAACGATATTGGACTGAAGTATGCATGGACACCCCTATTGATGAGGCGCAGAGAGAGGCAGTCACGCTCATATTTACCCATGCGACTGGATTTCACAAGGAGCATTGGGAACCCACTATTCAACGACTTTTCGAAAACCAACGCGCGCTTCCTTTTCGAATCGAAGATATGTGGTCGATCGACGCACCAAATCATGGCGATGCTGCTGTATTGAACGAAGACGTACTCGCATGGGGGTACAGAATATGTGAGCTCCCCGGGATATGAGGAATCGCTAATTGAACGCTTACATTCTCTGTTTTGACAAAGTTTCATGGGAAGATTATGGACGGGGTGTCCACGCATTCTTGACAGGATTGGGTCACTGGCAGCCCGCAGGGATCGATTTCTCGAAGCGAAAGCTAGTGGCGGTAGGACATTGCGTGGGGGCTGTGGCACTGTAAGTTGGATAATCTTCATCGACTTTGCGAAAAATAACCTCATATTCAAGGATGCTATCTACGACTTTCTTTCCATTCCTTAAATTTTCCTCGATGCACCTCATCGAGCCGTTTTTGGGCAAGCGCCCCGAGTATTGGGGTGTTCACCTTGCCAGCACGGTGGAGAAGCGCAAAGATATCTGGGCGAGCGCAGAGGATGCATATCAAGAACTGAAGGACCAACGTATCTGGCAAAATTGGGACGAACGCATCCTAAAGATATATGTGGTACTAGTTAATCAGATTTATTCGCAAGTAGATTTGACGTCATGCAACAGGAGCATGGTCTTCGACCGCTGCCTACCGCGGAATATCCTGATCGGTCGGATGGCGTGACACTCAAGTGCACGAAGAAGCAAGAGGCTGTAGGTGCTTTTTCATCCCATCCTCGTCGGTATCGCGTTTGATGCATTCCTTTAGGCCAACTGTCGAGATGATAGGTCATTTTCCATCGCGTACAAGAATCTGCGCCACACCTTGAAGGATTCCCCGACACACATCATATACGGCGAAATACCAGAACTCATGTAAGCGTTCATGGGTAATAATATAATGTTCATTGTTTTGGCTCATCATCGGACAGACCGGCAGAATGGAAGCAAGACGTTCTGCGTAATGCCTCTGGAGGCATCGAGAATTACGCGAGTGTGACCATTATACCCGGGGCAGGGCACCTTGTGCGTGGATATGATCTACAGCCTTTCGTCGCTGGTCGCTGACGTGAGGACAAATGAAACCGCAGGTCGTTCAAACTCACCCGGATAAAGTAGCGGATGTGATCCAGAAAGGACTGGTCGAGTCTTACCCCTCAAATGCAAGAGCGAGACTGTAGCACTACACTCGAGTCCACAAGCCTAGGGCTTATGACACAGTCGCCAAACGCATTGAGATCGTGGCGGGCCCGGATCAACGATCGAAGCTTTGCATCTTATAGGAATTCGCATCAAGAGGCTACAAAGCAGTGGAGATCGTACACGATGTATCAATAAATAGAACAGATACCTACAGCGAAGAGAGTACGAGTCCGACGCTCGCAAACGCCTATAATTTAACTCTAAGGAGAATCTCCCGCTTGTCTATCTCCACCTGACGCATCAGTACCATCGTTCCATCAACGTCTAGTACATCAGAGCGCCGTCCGACGATAGGGAGCCGTTCTATCATGAAATATATCACGACTCTAGTTGACACAATGCCGATGAATGATCATGGTAAGAAATTTTTATCTCTTCAGGAAGGAAAGACATACATTGCTGCAATGGACAGCTTGAAACCTTGTTTTCCAGACGAGAGTGCCTTCTCAACCACGTCCAGCATGCTATTTTAGAATTCGCGAATTCACGGCTTCCAATGATTCATGTTACGCCATCATCGATAGTGTTTTTCATTGGCAGTATTCATGGTGTCTTCATCAGCCCATCGAGCATAGTTTTTAGGCCGATCTCTCACGTGCAAGGGGGGGAACGGCCAGATTCGGTGGATCGAAGAAAAGTTCGCATAGGCTCTTTAGCAATCTACAGGGATGTTCGCCAGCGCCAGTATGACATCATGAGTACGTTACATTGAAGAGTGGAATGGCTTTACTGTTAGGATGACGCTGTTAGGATCATAGCGAAGGATCATCGTTTTGCACCAACACTGAGCCTGAGTTGGACGTAAGTTCTAACTCTGGCTCGTACACTCGAGCTCTAATACTGGCAAAGCACATCAATAATGTTGAACAGACGCTCTAAAAAGATATATAGACATTCTCATTGTTCTGTGGATAAGGATAACAGATCTGCATCGAACGGGAGGAATCATTACTGCAGGCTTGATGTCGGGCACTACCCGATCACCGAATCCTCACTTAATCTCATCGGCGAGCGCTGCATCGTTCGTGCAATTGCCTGCCTATACATCAGCCAGAGGTCTAAGGCTGGCGCTCCACGTGAGGATGCTTGTCAGCTATGTAGATCGGCCATCCCGGCTTACATGACCTCATGATGAAAGTCAAGGGAAAACCACATGAAACTGTCTCACCCCCGGACGACTCGGACTCGGACTGGGCAGGACGAGGGTGCTACCCGATACCACCATGCGAATATCATGTGCGCGAGCACTTACCGACGCGAAGCCAAAGTGACACGAGAATCAGACCGTCAGGCAAAAAAGATGTCTGATGTCCATACACCGCCAGCTCAAACTAATGCCTTTAAAAATACGTCAAGGCGTCACAAGAAAATAGAGCATAACCTCGCAATGCACGAACCCTGCTGAACCACGGTCGCCATCGTTTCGCAGTTTTACGTCTATTGAGTCCCATTTCTCCCGTCTACGAGCGCTTACTCCTGCGGCCCACAAAGTTCCCCTACATCCAGTTCCTGCGCGATGTGCAATGTACGCTCGCCATTCGTGGCACCTGGGAACCC
Source organism: Boletus rubescentipes (assembly GCA_038092775.1). NCBI lineage: Eukaryota > Fungi > Basidiomycota > Agaricomycetes > Boletales > Boletaceae > Boletus > Boletus rubescentipes. The sequence continues at coordinate 27,045 of JBBPRA010000084.1, forward strand.
GGAACATCCGTTCGAGTCCCAATTTCCGTCCCGATCGACTGCGAACCTTGCCGCTGTCGCGGCGTCGAGCGTGCCCTCGAGGGAATCTACGATGAGGCCACCAATGTTTGGGAGGAACTGAAAGAAAGAGTGTCAGAAGAGATGAAATGGGTACGCTGTCGCATGCGCAATTATTAGTTGCGCTCACCTTGAATCCATGACCACTACCAGATGTAGCCAAGAACAACGTAGGATCTCCTGGGTAAGGCCCGATGACCCAGTTGCCGTCAGGCGAGTCAGTGTACCTACAGTGGCAAGGTGAGGTCCCGAAAGTTACGAACGGCTTTCGGCAAGAAAACGAATAAAATAAAATAACAAACAACGAAAGTCAGAAATATAGAAACAAGAAATTCAAAGGGGGAGGGGGGTCCTCAACGATCGATCGATCTCGGTGCCGATCGCACGCTGCCTGTTGGACGAGTCGAAGATCCGGTGCAAAGTCGTAAAAACCGTCCTCGCTTCGAAAATGGTGACGTATTGGATGCCTGGACCCGTCCTACGATGGTTCCCGTGACTTTACCATATCCCAGACCAACAATGAGAACCCTAGGCACGCCCGCGAAAAAAATTTCAACTAATCATCTATCGTGCCGGTCCAGCGATGTCTCACTCATCACGACACACGGAACGCAGGGCTACATTATCTAAGACTCGTGGGATGAGACTTGATAAGACCCGCCCCAACGGAAGGATCTTATCCTTCAAGGGGTTCTCGGTTATTGAAGCGATTGACATCTGCTCGAAGGCAGCAGCATCAGATATCGCCACTGGCATGTGGAAAGATATCAAGCCCTGCCCCCATTTGAACGCGATTATCATCATAGCCAGTTCAAGACTATGCTGATAATCTGGAGAGGTCAGATTACAAGGATGGCCTAAATCATCTTGCGCCCCAGGCATCGTGACTGGCCGTAGTTGTCGCGATCTGAAATGCAACCAAGCCCGAGATTGCGCCGCACGGCGCACGAGGACACAATGGGCTATTATTCGCACGTATAACCGAACGCCGGCGCGATGTGCCCAAAACTCGAGGACGCCACGGCACGTGTGGGGACGGACTCTTTTGATCTTATCCAGGGCGTCATGCGCACCCGAGCGAGGGATAGAGACAGCAAAAGAAGGAAAAAGATCGCAAAAAACGAGGTCACTCACCAACACATCCGTGTCCCAGCCCATGGTCTCTCCGCCAACTCAGGATACACCTGCCTAAGACACTCCCTTAACGCCCGTAGCGCCGATCGTGGAACCCGCAAGCCATCGCCCGAATCAGGGTGGCTCGTGATTGTTCGAGGCGTAGATATCTTCCGGACTGGGCCGTGGCCGAAATCACCGCCGATCTGCTTGCGAGTGACCATGTAGGTGTGTCCTGCCGTGTGCATGGCAAGCTTGACGATCCCATTTTCGGTTGGCTAACGGCGTGGTGTAATTAGTGAAACGGAAACAGAATAAGCGTAACCACGACAAAACGTGTGAAGCTGGCTAGTCAATACACGGCAAGGAGAAAGTCGGCAAAGAATGGGGTAACGCGACCCGACCCAAATGGAGGAATGCATGAAACTAACTGGAAACCATTTGCATGATAAATTCAAACCAAATGTGAATGAGCCAATAATGCTTATCTTTGAACCCGAACAATGGCGCGTGACGGCGAGTGCGTAAGAGATAGGCAAGGCGGGAAGACATCCTTCCGGACGGATCTCTTCCGTGCCCTCCCAAAAACCCGATACTATTTTTCTGTTGCACACAAAGTTTTCGACGCCGCCTGTCAAGACGCGTCGAGGGGCATGATAACGTGATGGGAAATTCTTTGACGCGCTTCCCCTGGATGCCATCCGCGGCTAAAAGTAACCCCACAGCCACACTCCAAAAGGCCAAAGAAAATGTAAATGTGAAAACAAGGACAGGAATGAAATGCAAACCATGGGGTTTCTACATTGGCGCACTAATAGATGGGCCAGACCCCACTCACGGCTACGAAGAGAAAAGCTGACAAACGAAAACTCACTGGGAATGTGTAGAGCGCAGACTGGAAATCCAAGTATACATGGCATCCTTTGTACCGTTCCTTCTCTTCTGTGCTGAGTTGTATCATTGCAACGCTCTGGCTGGAGAAGGAGTCAGCTATGCCTATACATTACTACAGCCGGGGGATCAGTACAATTCACTTACCCAGTTGCCAAGCATTTGGAGTCGAGCTCCAACTCGGGAAACGTCGATGCGGTCCAAGATCCAATGGTGAGTATAACCCTGTCACCCTCGAAACACTTGCCATCCCTACACTTTACGCCTGTTGTGCAGCCATTCTCATTTTTCACGAGTCCGACGACCTCTTGGTTTTCGAGCACCCTCCCACCCATCTCCCTCACGCGTAAAAGAAGGATCTCCATCGCTCGTGCTGCTTCTGCCCAACCTCCCTCGGGATTAAAGTAACCACGGTAATTCGTGAACGAACCAACGCGCTGCGCATTCGAGTCCGGATCCGAGTGCGTCGTAGTAATGGAGTTTGTGGAGGGATGTAAGGAAGACAGAATTTTGGCCCTCACAGCCTCGGCGTCAGGGAGGTCTTGGATGGGTGCACCAAGCTGCATATCGTTGTCCTTCCATTTATCGTCGAATTTATCGCTGCCAACGTTGATCACGCCACATCTAGTTGTCACGCGCCATTGAGCGAAGTAGAATTCAAGAACAAAGGCGGAAAAGCACAGTAAATCGACGAAGATTGTATTGAATACGAGGCAGACAGTTTGAGACGTACTCGTGATAACAGCCTTCCCACGTGGGCTGTTTCCATGCGTCCATCGCTTCTCTCGCCAGTCTGGCGTAAAACATGTCAGTGTAGCACGACCTGACCACTGTTTCGAGATGTCGTTAGTGCCCAGTTTCTCATCCACTGTCAGTCGGTATCACCGCGCACCTTTATTGATATCCGTTCCCGCAGCGTCTACAGCAGGTAACTTGCTCGCTCGATCAAGAACCGTCACACTTGTATACCCACGCCTGAGAAGATGAAAAGCCGTAGAAAGACCGAAAGTGCCAGCACCGACAATGAGGATCTGCGACGCTATCGTGAGGGAGGTGCCAGAGGTGGGACTAGGTTGAGGATAACTTTGGGTGATAGAGGCAGACATATTATTTTAGGGGAGATGAGGAGTGAATGATGAAAGCGTTTGGCAATGGGCAGTGTGAACGCGGTATGACAGAGGTATCACTGGGACGTGGAACCTGGGATTTGAATCACCGACTGCTTGATCAAGGTGATGTGCAATCTGTCCGCTCTCCGAGTCCGATAACAGGAAATGGCACATGGCAAGCTCGGCCCGGAGTAGAAGCTTGCCTCATGTTCACCGACGTCAACTACTTTCGGTAATCGAAATTGAAGAAAACAACTGCTTGGGATGATTGGTATACCCGTAAGAGTGTCCAAGTCGAAGAGCCATAGAAGTTCAGTGGTGTTGAAGTTCAAGTGGCAGAATTTGCCACAGTTTGGACTCGACTGCGTACCCTCACCAAAGTTGCTTACGGGACCGACTCAGTCCTTCATCAACCCATTCCATACTTTCTTATGCGTGTCAACTGGCATGTAACATTTGGGCGCTCAATTCAAATCCTCCCTGAAGACACAAACACGTTTTGGCATGTCATGCGGTGCCCACATGGTTTCCGTGTGTAGTTCGGGTTCCTGTGCCCAGTCCTGTGCAGAAATCTTGGAACCTGCCAGTGGATTCTGCTCCCCAGCTTTCAAAGCAGTGTCATACGTCCCATGTGCAGTTTCGAGTAAGTTTCTTTTTGTTCCAAAACCGCTTGATATGGAGGAATCAATTTTGTTAGCGCCCCGGATTCAGAATTTCCGGCTCCACCAGATCCCACACCAAATCTCAGAAGACTCCATGACCAGTGTTTGACTGGAGGCACATTTGGTGATGTCTTCAAATGCTTGTATTGGTGTGGGTCACCAGCGGATGTAAAGGAGGTTGGCCTTGATGTGCTTCTCGAGTGCCCATCGTTGATGTCGCCTCAGGTTGCTGTGAAGGCCCTTCGTTTCAAGTCAACGATGAAGGAAGACGATCGGTCTGCCAAGGTACGTGTCACTTGACTTGTCCGAATGACGAATCTCATTTTCTGCTAGAAACTCCGTCGGGAACTCGGCATTTGGAAGCTACTTGACCATCACAATATTGTTCCATTCTCGGGTATCGCATACGAGTTTGGAATGCGTGGTTCCATGTCATTGATGTCACTGTGGATGCTCAATGATACCCTGCAGAATTTCTTAACAAAGCATGACCATCATTTAGGCGTCCCTCATCAACTCCAATTAGTGCGGGCATTCGATGTCTATACCTTTGTGATTCCATAACACTGATGGCGTGATGGTTACTAGATATTGCCAATGGGCTGCAATATCGTATGTCATAGTCTTAATGCACAGGGCTTAATGAAGTGACACTTCACAGTGCGTTCTTTTCGCATCTATCCAATTGTCCATGGTGACCTGAATAGTGTGCGTTGACAATCCTTGGGTGTCGGTTTGTCTAATTTTGCAGCAGAATAATGTGCTCATCGACGCAGACCATGCTGCTTGCTTAGCTGATTTCGGTTGCGCTTCCTTGGTGGGGAATGTGCCCGAGGGTATGAGTTACCTTCTGAGGTCCACTGCGCAAGCAGGAACCTTGCGCTGGACTACACCAGAGCAAATTCTTCCAGGAGACAAAATTTGTAGGACGCTCAAGAGTGACACATACTCTTTTGGATGTATGATTTTCCTGGAAAGTTTTTCATGCCCAAATGCCGTATCTGTTCTCATCTTCCTGCAGGTGTTATCTGGAAAACAACCATGGACAGAGGTCAATTCAGAGACGAGTGTTATCATCCACTTGCACCAAGGGCATAAGCCCTGCCGGCCAGAATCTCGTCCAATTGACGACCAACATTGGCATTTCATCCAGCAGTGCTGGTCATTAGCAGAGAAGCGACCTACAGTGGAGGATATAATATCTTCCATACAAAACTTCCTGAACCAGCATTGACCATCCGGTCCTCTCTGTGACCGGACTCTATTGTGGTTCAGCCAAGACGATTCCATGGACAGGTCTAGTGACCCACTGTTGTCTCCTCTAGGCCTACTCTCGACTCTGGATGCTGATGTTGAGCTTTCTATGGATCGTTGTAACAGGTAGGTAACAATCCTTATCTTTGCTCAGTTCAATTCTGTTAACACTTGGCAGTCCTAACCTTTTACTCCAGCTTCCTCCACTTGTCCCACTGAAGTGAGTACATTGACGTCCAATGATCCCCAGATATGCTGAATCCAAACGTAGCCCGACTGAAAAATATGATCCACCCTCTCCTAGCCCAATTTGGTATACCCCGCAAAGCTTTTCAGTATCCGAGTCGTTGACTGTTACAGAAGGTAATTTCCATTTCGCCTGCGTGTTATACCTGCTAAGTAAGGTTAACCTACAAGCGGGGAGCCCATCCCCACCGACGTCTTTAGAGTTCCCAAGGCAGTCCTTGTATGTATGTGGATGGATTGTGAGGGACGAGGAAACCTGTGGAGCATCCATCACTAGCGCAAACATCGGGCAACATCTCGCCGGCCGCCATGGACTCGTCGGCGCGGCTTACGATGCGATTATACGCTGCAAGTGGAAGGGGTGCCATGCTCAGCTTAGGAGTGTCTCCTTCCTCAGACACGTACGTGAAGTGCACATGCTGATAAAGCGCAGGCGGCACCAGGCCCTCCAACATAGCAGCTTATTACTGTGACGTTTCTGTGTGCGATTCGCATGTAGTAGTCGCCCATACTGTGTACCTGTGTCTCTGCCCTACACATCGATTGGACGGTATTCATCTGAAATAGAATCTGCCACTTTTACAATGTCCATCGGACTTACGGAGCTGCCACGGCTAGGTGAAGTCAGCCCTAGTAGTACTTAGCTCAAGCGCTCGCCGGTTACCAAGTCTGTTCACCAGTCTTAGCCAAGACTTGAACATGTCACTCACCGTTCATCCTACTCCAAACATTTAATTGCACACCCGTGGATCATTCACCTTACGTCGATTTCAAGCCGAGCCTTGCACCTCGCCCTCGATGGCCCCACTCGAATCGTATCTCGTCTCGTTCCTATTCTAATCCGCCAGTCGCTGACATTCGAGTGCTAGGTCCGAGCCCAGAAGACCACCCCGCCTCTCATCGATGACCATCCCCGATCTGACCGACAAGATCGTCCGACCACACGATTGGCAGTACTGCGAGGCAGGCGGCTTTGGCGACGTCTTTCGGTGTCAGTACACGACCAACGAGAACGTTCAAGAAGAGGTTCGAGTATCGTTTTTTCGTCTGCACCATTCTCTTTCTGACTTTGTTCCGTCCCCTCGGTCTTGAAACACAACTACAGGTTGCCGTGAAAGCCTTTCGGTTCAGTTTTTCGGTCGACGACTCGGGGCACAAACGTGATGGAGGGAGGGCAGCCCGAGTGTGTCTCTTTTCGCTAGCCTCGTCCACGATTGCCAGTGGTTGATCGTCTCTCACAGATGATCCGCCGAGAGCTCGGTATCTGGAGTCGGCTCACCCATCGCAATATCGTGCAGTTTCTAGGGATCGCGTACGGGTTCGGGAGACAGGGAAGCGCGTCCTTGGTGTCGATGTGGATGCCGCACGGTACGCTGCACACGTTTCTAGAGATGCATGACGATCGCCTCGCGGTTGCACACCGCCTACAGCTGGCAAGTGCAACTTGTTCGACGAAACAGTGCTCTCTGACGTCTTTTGCGTTTCAGTTGTTGGATGTTGCGAATGGACTCCATTACCGTGGGTTTACTTCATTCATGCCCCAGACTGCTCGCATTGCTCATCACAGACAGTGCACTCGTTTCCGATGATCCATGGAGACTTATCAGGCGTATGTCTAAGAGTTGTAGAGTTTGCTTTATTTACTGATCTACGGACAGAATAACGTGCTCCTCGATCGAAACTACAATGCTTGCCTGACTGATTTCGGGTGTGCCTCCTTGGTAGGCGAACTCCCAGAAGGATTTGCTTACCTCAAGATGTCTACCGTGAGACCAGGCACCCTACGATGGGCTGCACCCGAACACTTTTCGCTCGACGAAGGAGAAACAAAGCACACCACCAAAAGTGACATCTACTCTTTCGGAAACATGGCTCTTCTGGTACGCACCGGGTAGCTTTTCGTTGCACCATGTACAACTTTTGACTTGTCAGGTACTGTCCGGAAAATACCCGTGGTCCGAAGTCCGAGCCGATGCTGCCGTCATGTTACGTTTGTCTCAAGGTATCAAGCCAGGGCGTCCGCTTGAGCGAGCCATCGACGATCAGCATTGGGCACTCATCGAACGGTGCTGGTCGTCAATGTCGGAGAGACCGCTTGCCGAAGACGTGGTTTCATCGCTGCAGCAACTCATGGGCGCCTATCCACCCCTGCCGGTCCTGCGTGACTTCCTCGACAATCCAACGCCATCGTGCAGCGTACCGAATCATCCTTGTAATGACGATTTGGAAGACGGCGTCACACCGATATATTCCCAACTTCAAGGCATTGCGAGGGGCCCGGGAGAGGACGTGCGAATCGATCGCCCACTTTTCAAGAATGCATGCGATCATGCCGAAAATACCTCTCACGACCGTACTATAGCAGGACCATATAATGATTCCTCGGACGGTAGCCGTTCGGAAGATACTGTTTCAACTCCCAGAAAATCTGTGACTGACGCGCCATCGGGTGGTTTACAATGTGCGTGTTAATGTCAAACGATCCTCTGGGCGTCGACCCAAGTTCCTTTTTACAGCGATCACTAAATGGGTTCGTGGAGAACTCTTGGGAAAGGGGACGTACGGACGTGTCTACCTCGCCCTTGACACATCCAATGGCGAGATGTTTGCTGTGAAGCAGGTCGAGAAAGGGAAGAAGGAAGCTGAGCATCTCAACTTTGTTCCCGAGTTAAAGGTGGAACGAGAGATACTGGGCGAGCTACACCATCCTCATATCGTCGCTTATCTCGGGTCCGAGGAGACTGCGACCTCCCTAAGCATGTACGTCGTCTGAACGCTCGAAAGAGATAGCCTCAGTGACTATCGCAGATTCCTGGAATACGTTCCTGGCGGTACTATCGCGAGTTGTTTGCGGGGCTATAGTAAGTTCAGCGAGGAGGTGATCAAATCGTTCACCACCCAAATCCTTGATGGGCTGGCATATCTGCATGCCAATCGCATTATCCATAGAGTAAGGATAATACTATCCGCGTTCATGTTCCTCGCTCATTTCCGTTTCTCTTAAGAACATTGAAGCCAACAACATACTCGTTGACGCGAGTGGCATCTGCAAACTATCTGGTTTCGGAAACGCCCAGCGCATTAACGACGACCGTGGGACACCGATACGTGGTACCGTGTTCTGGACCGCCCCCGAAGTGACCAGGCGTCGGGATGGAAAGCCGTATGGACCCAAAGTCGATGTCTGGAGCGCGGGGTGTGTGGTCCTCAAGATGTGGACGGGGGGGAGAGCGTGGCGTGATAGTGACGTGTTTGCGTTGATGGTCAAGGTTAGTCGTGTGTTTACGTTACATCCAACATGCAGTGCTCATCGAGAACGTCCTGTTACTTAACGTACGTCGATCTGGATCGGGACCGTGATCTTTGTGATAGGCCATGAATCGAGGGACGTCGCTACCTCTTCCCTCGGACGTCATCCTGTCGGATCTTGCTGTCGATTTTAGAAATCGGTGTTTTGTCGTGTACGTGCGCTTTCCGTTATCCCCGGGGACAAATGCTAACACGTCCGCTTGGCCGTTGCAGAGATCCAGTGGGACGCGCGAGCGCTACTGAACTGCTTCAACATCCCTATTTGACGCTCGATCCAGAATGGGTGTTTACCGGTTTCAAATGAGAAGTGCCTGTACCTGTAGTCGGTCGCGTACGACATCTTATCGGAGGTATCTTGCAATGACCATGTCACTTGCCGGGTGTGCACGTCCATGTCGTTTGGCAGAACATGTCATTCCCGTGACGTCATCATCCGTCACTCGTACCCGTGACTGCAGTTGCCCCTTTTTCGGTTCAACCATGTCCAACCTCAGCGGGCAACACATGTCTCGCGGCGAGTCTCCCAGCGTTCTGGCCTGACTTGACATTGCTAATACATGCACCGACAGACGGCTATAATCGGAGCCCCAATTTCGTTTCGGACGGCAAGCGCACGGCAGAAGAGAGAGAAGGAGAAGAAGACACACCGCCTGCCGGGAATCACGACGGTCGCGTAATCGGGCTTGCAGGGGACGACCGCGGTTCTCAATCCGAGTCTCCACGCGCCCTGGCAGGCGCCGGCGACGACTCGTACGCAGGCTACGACCCCGGGATGGCGGGCTGCACCACCGAACCAAGCACCTGTCACATCCCAGGGGTACCCTGGATGGGTCGCCCGCCCCCTGCGTCCCCTTCCTATCTGCGCGCCCCTGCCCATCCCTACACGGCGAGCCGTGGGTACGAGCGCGACGAGGAGGAATACGCCGCGTCGTTTACGTCCGAGGCACAGTCTTGGACAGATCTCGCAACGGGCGGCGCGGAGCCTGGGCCCGGCTTAGCCACAGCCACAGAGTCAGCTGTAGATCCAAACCCAGCCACAGAACTAGCCCAAGCTACAGACCCCGCCGCTGAGCCGCCCACCGCCGACCCAGAGCCAGAGCAACCACACACCCCGTCCATCGGCTCTCGTATCGTCGGTCGCGTCGAACGTCTTGCCGGCAAAGTCCTCCGCGATTCCGACATACAGGCCCGAGGAAAACGACACATGGTACGTGTTGATCTGGTCGCCAGTGTCCTTGCTCAACGGAGCAACTCGGAACGTTGTTAGACGGGCCATTTGTAGGCTCTTGTTTCTTTTGATTGGGTACCTGGCCGAATCTCCGATGCACGTTTTGAAGAATATCGAACTTGAAGAATACAATATAATAATGGTACGTTACTTGATTTATGGTACGCCGGGCCCTGTAAAAGGTGGATATAGTACCGTGTTTTGATTGTTTGCGTTGCTCATGATATGCGACAATCACTGGCATGATGTTCCTATGTCCACCCCGTGGACGCATTGTCCGAGGATGCATCGTGAGTAGCCATTCCTTGCACGCCACCTGCCGCAACTTGCTGGCATTACGCACCGAGTAGCGTAGCCTGCGCTGGCGCACGAATCTCGTCGTGAATTTGGACAACCCAGCCAAAATGCTTTCGCAACCTACCAGCATACCCTGAGTGACTCGATCGATCACCACCGATCGCGTCGTCTCTCTTGTGCACCTGATCATCGCTAGTAACTGCGGACCGGTTTGCGCCTCAGGGTGCCAGTGTACCATTCACCCACTGATCCCGTCATCAAGCTACCCAGTTCAAGGCGGGACCAGATTATCTACATCCGCTTGCCAGTGGCATCAGCGATCCCAGGCACGTCCCCAAATGTGCGTCAACCCTAGACTAGTCTTGATCAAGACCATTGAAAGAACCGTAATTCCACTTGTTTTATATAAATATAAAGAATTAATGAATGCATATAAAAGAGAAAAACAACCCTTGGTATGTGCCAGAAAAGATGCGGGATATACTGATACACTTGGATTACATGCCTCTCCATCTGTCCGACCCCCGATGCACTCACGCTTCTACGCCTGCACACGCCCGCACCAGTGCCCGCGCCATGCGACCGTCCCTGATGGCCTCAACAATCACCGAAATTTTGTCTCCAAATGTGGTATCCACCGCTTCTTCTGTTTCTAATCCGGGCAACGTTCCGTCGCGCATGCCAAACACGCTTCCTCGCAGGTTGTCCGCACCATGCATCTTAATTCCCAGTTCCTCCCTGACAAACTCGTACAGCACGCGTGTACGGGGTGCCAGATACGTCGACGCGGGGGCTGGACCGCGTGGGGTAATGTCGAACACAGGCGTGGGTGTCATTGTCGGCGTCGACTCCGGGCGCCCTCTGCGTACGTCCGCCAACAACACTCCCAAGTATGCACAGCGTAGCTCGGTCAGTAGCGCCGAGAGCCTGTCCGCAAGGGTCGTGCGGAATGACGCCACCTTGCCGAGATCAAGCGCAGAGAGATCGAGCCAAGCGAGGCCCTCGATCAGCGGCGAGACCGCCTCGCTCGCCACCTTGGCCATCCGCGGTATCGTGTCCATCCCGGTCGTCCGGTCGAGCGCTTCGTACACTTGGGACGTCACCTTGCGCGCAATCCTATCCACAAGTTGGTCCGCGCCAGAGAGAGAAAACTCTTGACACAGGACGTCGCGCACAACCTGGGCAGACAGCTGCCTCATTTCGACATGCATCGCACGCGCATCGATGGCTTGGCAGACGATATACAGGTGTGTGGCTGCCAACAATTGAGACACTTCAAGGGCTGTCAGTGTATACCGAGCCGAGATGAGGGCAAGGGAGCTATAGATATATCGTCAGTAGCGAGAACACTGCAAGAGAGAACCACTGACTTGACGCTCTGATTGTGCATCTCGGCACTGACATTTCCGACACCCACGTTCATTCCGCCGAGGGCGTTCAACTCCCCAGTATACGATGCGGCAGCAATGTCGAGGCCCTTGCACCCAAAGTCCAATGCACTCTCGCCACCAGAAAGGTTGCCGGGTAGACCACGGTTCATAGTGGGGTTCATCACCTCGGTGAGTTGCACAAACATGAGTCGACCGACATGTGAAAGGGAGAGCCGAAGATGGTCCATAGCGTTGGTGACGGCCAATGCCTGGAAGTTTCCGGCGTGATGAATTTTACCTAGGGCACGTGAGTTGGGTTATACGTCGGGATGAGAGGAATACGAACCTTCCGCACCAGACTTGCGTGGGGGCTCCACAAGCGGGTTGTCGGTTGTCGAGTTGACTTCGATGCGGATGGTTTCCTCGATCTTCTTAATATCCTCAAACTGAGGACCCAGCCATTGCGGAGAGGTACGAAGGGAGTAACGATCTTGCCTGAGTATACCCTCATCTTCCTCGATCTTGACCTCAACCTCGTCACCCTGTGCGAATTTGGAATCGGACAGAAGAGACCAGATGAGATGGGCCGATTCAATCTGACCAGGGTGGGGGCGAGCATGGCCGACAAAAGGGTCAAAGGAGCCACGAGAACCCGACATTGCTTCTATGGTCAATGCGGTCAAGGCCTATTAAAGTGTGAGTTGTCATTTCGGGCTCGAATTTGATCGGGGGCACTTACAGCTCCGAGAACGACGACATCCTTGGCACCATTGACGACGAGAGCTGCCAAACCAGCACTAAAGGCAGTGCCATTGAGAATACCGAGGTGCTCTTTAGATGCCAGGGGAAGAGGGGAAGAGTTCGCGAGGGCAAGGGCCTGGGGAGCAGTATATATTGTGGAGGAAGGGGCGAAAGAGTAGGATGATTGAGGAAGGAAGTGTGGTTTGGCAAAGTCATTATCGGGAACAGAAGATGCGGGGGTACTCGGGGAAACTGGGGAAGCGCCACCGGACTCTGTAGCGGGAGTCGTAGCGCCAGATGTAAAGGTAGACGAAGCTGCAATAGAAAGTGGGAAACGTGGCGTGGGAACGTTCAAATGAGTAGGGAGGGATTGAGGAATCGGGGGAGCTAGCAGCCAAACTCGGATGGCGGGATTCCCAATAAGCATGCCAGCGATATACGAAAGAGAGGAGAGGTCTATACAGGGGATAAGCGGCGATAAGAGTGAAACAGAAGGTACTAACCGCCACTGGCAGAAATGCTACCACGGAGTGGTACGAGTGGTACGATGCCCTTTTCGATGACGTCGACCATCTTTTGGACAAGTTCCCACCGCACGCCAGAATGACCCCGTAAAAGGGAGTTGGTGCGGACCAGCATGGCTGCACGTGTCCAGGCGGGGGGCATCGTGGTAGAGTGAGTCGGGTCGGAGAGAGGCAAGGGTGCTGCTGGGGATGAGAGAGAGAGAGAGATGGGAAGCTGTGAGGACATACCGGACGTCGAGGCATCACGAGAGCGAGAGGAGGGGGTCAATACACCTGCATGTTGGTGTTGGAGGAGGGCAGCCCCGAGTGCGACGGGGTCGTCCGTGCGGGTGTCTGCACTTCCACCAAAACCAGTGGATACGCCGTAGATGGAAAGGCCGGCTTCAACTTTGGAAGCGATGACGTGCCGAGAAGCATCGTGGGCAGCACGGAGGTGCTCGCTGGCAGAGAGGCGAATAGGCGGCGCAGGGGGAGAAGCAGTAGGAGAGGGAATGTGACGGGCAATGGCGGCGACCTGGGCGAGCGAGAGGTCGCTGCCTGTGAGCGTGACTGGTGCACCAGAGCTGTGGGGAGTCAGCGGGGGCAGGGAGGGGGAGGCGAGGGACGCACAGGTAGCCGTCGAGCTCGCGGATGTGTGCGACGTAAGAGGCGAGGAGAGAGGACATGGCGAGAGTGAAGAGAGTCGGGCTTGGACGGGCCGTCTTTTAAGTCTGTCCGCTAGAGATCCGCCCGTACCGAATTGCAACACTCGACTTGCAGCGTAAAAATCATGACGATCTGACGTATAAAACTCGGTTACCATATTTGGAATAGTCCTATTCCCGTTCAATCTCAGATCCACGCACCCCCCCCAAAGTGTAACCCCCACTAGAGGGGTTATTTATCTACAGCAACAAGTTAGGACCGGTCTTCATACCATCCTCTCTCCACACACAGCACCGTCCCCTCAAACTCGACAACCGCGCCCCTTCAACATCGCTTCAATACACTGCCTCATTCTTTTCCTTTGACGCCCCAGGGGAACGCTGCCCGCACGAGTTCATGCCACGTCCACCACCGCTCTCCCCGGACATACCCTGCTGGCGAACTCATATCACTTGTCAACCTGCCACGCCAACTTTTCTTTCTATCCTCGACAGTGTGATGTTGATGCAGCTTCCGCGATGCCTGTACATCACCACTAGCTTGATGGGCGCTTGATCTACATGTTCACGGCACTACAAGCCAAGACCACTCCTTGGGGACACCGGTAACGATGCCGCTCCGATCAATTGATCCATGGAAGCTTCCTCGACGTTAGGCGTTTTCGCTCCGCTGTGGCCCGCTTACTATCATCGAGCTACCAATTGTTACTAATGTCTCTCCCGTTTACTGCATTACGCGTGGTTATCTGCTCGAACTATGTCCCAGATTTTCACGTTATCACCCCTAGATCGGCAACACTGCTATCTTCGGTGTCTCAAGCTGCAGTTGGGACTTCTCCCCCCGTTTGTGGGTAATGATAATCATCGGCAGGATACCATCTTGCCTTACCGAAATTACACTCCGTGCAGCAAGAAAAACCCGCATCCCGACCTTCCTGACATATCATTTGTTCCTGGTTGTAACATCGCGTGCTGCGAATCCCCGTTACTCAACGCTCACCGCTTTCGTCGGAAAATCGAATTTCTCTCGATTGGAAGACTACCGCACACACTGTCCGCCAGGGCGTCCGTGGGGCTGACGGGCTGAAGTAGTCGGAGATCATAAAATAGCACAACGGAGGGACATCAGCCAGAGTCATGCGGGTATACCTGTCACGTTCGACACTTTCATGATGTTACGACTGGGAAACGAGCATCCCAATGTGAAGCGCCTTGCGTAAAAAAAGATGCTGTTGGCCCGGGATTGCTTTCGCTTGCGGTCCATCATGCATCATGATTCACTCGCATGGATCGCGCATGGATGACCCCACGGTCGTTGGGCAGGGTACGCAATGGATCCCACAGTAAATACCCTAACGGGGGGGATCTTTCACAGCGCTGCCCGAAAAGAAGTATATTCATTCAAAGAGGTGCTTCCCTCGTTCTTCTCTGCCAGTGCCAATAATTGGCCCTGTTTGGTTCTTTACTTCAGATCGTTGACAACAGATTCACTTTTTTTTTCGCTTTCTAGGCCACTTTTTCCCTTGTTCTTCGTACCTTTTCTCCATCTTCGATTCATCCCTTATCGACACTTGACCTTGGGTTGATCTTCCCTCAGGCTCGTTCCCATACACACGTCCATACAGCAAGCGAACGTGGGCGCTCACCACGCTGGGGGCTCGCACTCTGAGCTTGAGCAGTGTTGTGTGGCGACAGTCAATGTCCTTCGAGAGCAGAAGGTGATTCGTGCACGTTTATGGGTTCCCACCAATCATGTGCCTATGATAGGGGCGCCGGTAATGCATTCCCCCGGCTTTCTATCCCTATCCGGGACCTATGTCCAGTATTCCAGTATCTACTTTATACGCCCCAATCCCGCTCCAACGCACCAACGTGACGGCTCCGCGTACCGAATCACCATCGCACGTCGATATACAATATACAGCGCGCCGGCGCGCTCAGTGGCACCGGTACTTTCCCAACATGTTTCTTTTCTCACACCCGACGACGGCATACTAGTACCAAGTGCTACTCAAGTTGCCTATATAACCAAAGGTCGCATACATGACGAAACCTGCTACGGCTATACCACTTACGTCTGTCTGCATGTATATTCATGTGGTTCAGAACGTCGAGTAAAATGGGACTTCCCAAGTTAAAATGGACATCAACTCGGCACGGCTTCATCGGGCCGAAGCTAGTGTAAAACGAAACAACAACATCGGTCTGCGAGATGGAGTTTTGGAGAGCCCTCACAGTGAATGCATTCGTAATAGTAATCTTGAAGGAATAAAAACTGAGTCGAGTTACATCAATCTCGAATGATCTCTTGCTCGGGCCGACATCGCGAAGGAAATTCTAGTTCTCGGGATACCGTTCCTTTCGGTTTCCCCTTCGAATTGAACTGAATGGAGATATGATCTTGCCAACGTAAAGGTCATGCCAGGGCGGAAATGGTTGGTTCAGCGTGTCACCGGCAGGTGAGAAGCATGCATCACGTAGTGTGGACTCCATGGTGCCAATTTTTGCCAGTGGGTCATCGATAACGAGCGGACTACGCGTTCATTTCTGTCTCTTGAGCATGGTAGCAAGATCCCCGTGCCCAGGATCATGGTTCTTTTGACCAACTGACAAGATGGTTCAGCGTCCCCAGCTGCACACATTCAAGTCCCGAGCCTAACAGGGGTGAATGCTCTCGCGAAGAACGTGAGACTGACTTTTGGTCACACACCATTATAGTTGCGTTCAGGAACGTCGACGAGATCTAGACGACAACCCCAATATATCTCGAGGGGAGCAGACGTTTATCAGTTTATCAGTATTAGATAAGGGATGTGACTTGCTCGGGTTTTATCTTTTTGATGTGAGTATGTGAATTCAACGCTGAAGCGAACGGCTTCCTTGCTTGACGTGAACATCACGTTCAACCTTGCGTGTGCGAGTATCACGATGTACCCATACCGATTGAGGTAACCGGCATTCCACCCGAATGTGGCGCTCACCGGACCATAAAACCAGGTAGGTATGGGATCTGAAACCGCACCACCCACTTGGCCTAGAACCATCTCTCAGACTTCAACAGTCGCCCTAACCGTTCTACACATCCTTTCATATACGTTGACATGCTCGCTCAAGACTCATTTAACGCCGCCTCCACGAGCGTAAAGGTAAACCGGTTTGTTGCGTTCGTCGGGTACGATGCACTCACGCGCTCCGAAAAGCTTTCCTGCATTCCCGATGACACCACCGGTCTCGAGCGCATCATGCTCGCTGCTCAGGGTGACCTGCAGCGTTTACTAAGGTAATGACACATTCTGATCCGCTACTTGCCGCCAATCATTATTTACGTTGTGCTTACTTCGACAGCGCCTTCTTTGGCCGGCCTATCGACGTGACGTGCATCTACGCAAACGCGTCCCCCCGTGTCCGCCCCGCTTCGCCTGAACACCCCATCACCCAATCGCGTCAGGTACACCTCTTGTGTGCCAACCGCGTCGTTTGCATCGCGACGTCCATCGTCACGATCACCTGTCCCGAAAGTGAACGTCTCTTTCTAGACGACAAGTTTCCCATCGGACAAACCTTTCGGAAGCTCCGTCGTAACCCGCAGTTTCGTCTCCTCAACGTCGAGACGCTAACTGCTCGGGGAAAACGTGAGCTCCGAAGGACGTATACCCTCGAGACCGAGGGCTTCCAGACGGAAATCTTGGAGGTATTTCCGGACAGGGACATGTTTAGCCGCGGCGAGGATTGGCTTCTCGATGGGGTAGATGTAGAGGGGACCTGCGCCAGTGTGGCGGAGAACACTAAACCGGATTGGCGTGCCGTGCATCTGGGTCGCGTTGTACACTAGGGGGAATCATTGTAAGAATAACCCGGGCCATCGGCTTGATGATACCGATATCTCTGTAATATGGCACTTGACGTACCACTACATCCGTGCAATTCGCTACCCTGGTGAGCCGTGCTTGGCCTTATCGACCGCCCTTGTGGTAACCCTTAGAAATGGAAATGCCACAAGTAACTATATTTCTTACTTTGGGTGGAAGAAGGAAGTTGTTCCACTCACACCCGACCCCATCAAAGCGCTTACCATCTATGGCCCCACATCTAGGGACACATTTCCTTTCATGCCAGGGCAGCACGAGTTCATTCCATGATTCGCCGAACGCGTACGTCGCTATCACTCCACGCCCCTATACCCAGACTCAGGACCCAGCGTCGTCGAGTACCATGGGCTCGGAACCAAAGCCAAAGGATTCCTTCAAGTCGGTAAATGTTCCCACTCGTTTGGATCACTCGACGTCGTATTTTTTTTTCTCAGCTAATCAGTGGCATTGTTCTCATGCCCGCCCCTTCCGAGGGTGCAAAAAAGAATGCGCGCCTGTTTCATCCCAAGATGATCCGCTGCAGTACGCTAGAGATAAGGAGATGACGCGCGCGGGTGCACACGGTCCAGGTATCATGGGGTATCTGCTTGGCGCTACGTGTCAAAAAAAAGGTCAGTCCGGGTCGGGTGTATTATGGCGCTGTGTCTCCTCGGAGCCTATTGCATCGGAGGGACCGGGGAAACCACGGAAATGAGTTCTTGGTTGCTGTATCATCCGGACCCTCTTCGTGGATACAGACTGCGGTCGACTTTGGTGATCGAGTGGTGCATCCCTTGAGATAGTTCACGCGTTCTCCACTCGACGAGAAAATGGGTTCCGCCTGTGAGGGTTCTCTTTTCCACTTTGGTTTATTCCCAAACGAGGAAAACCGGGGTAGGAGGAACAGGGGTAGAGCGGGTTGTCGAGTATGTTTTCTGGACAGCACATTACGCCGCGGGACAGGACGGATGCTCGTCAACGATGGCCCTAGGCACGTTTCAAACGCGTCGGAACGACACCCCAGGAGGTCAAGTCACGTACAACGCGACTGTTAAAAATTTATCAACGCACGATGCGGTTGATATGCTAAGAAACTACATGCCTGTCAACCACACACTTGATATGGTTCGAAGACGAAACATGTCATTTTATAAAGCCTATCAGCTCGTACTTGACTTCAAATTAATTTCGTCAGTCAAAGTAAGCAAAGCTTCGAATTCTGCTTGGAGGCTATGCTTCATTTATTCTAGCTCGCAGGCTCATTGTTGAATTTGGGCCCGGGAGCTGTGAAAGCCAGCTACGGCATTGTTCCAAGGGAGTGGCGCCGTCAGCCATCATCGACACGTTTCGGACCCGTAACTACACCCTTTCTGCCACCTGTTTTCCAAACGCTGTCAAAAGATTGCACGATGGTGAATTGGGTGGCAGCGCGGTAAAACATTGTGCTTCCCATTCCACGCTTGCCCCATCTGAACAGCTAGAATATTCAATACCTGACACCCCCCTGGGTTGTCACTTCATACAACCGCCGCAAGCTGAATCTCGGCGCTCTGGGAAGTCGGGTAACCACCCACGCTCATCTCGTTGAAACAAGATCCAGAGTGTGCTCAAAGAATCGCCAAGCCAGTGGCGATATGATATTAAGATCTGCCCAAACACTCGAACATGTGCGCCATCGCCCCAGTGTATTGAGCGATCTCTACCCTTTTGCCTTTCCGAAAGAGACGTCACGCTGACAACCTCTTCACTATGACACCATCACCATACATACGTAGACGTGTCACTGCGGGGCAAGGGTGAGACCGGCACGCGTTCGTCTTGGCGGTGCTGTTTCACTACATGAACATATCAAGCACCGATGAACATGGATCTCTCACCTTATCGCGCTCCAACTATCCCCATTCGCGGAGGCTGTTCTCTTTCATTGACTTTCGCTCTCTCGGGAGCGCGCTCTCACTCTTCGAAGCTCTCATGACAACATACACAAACAGCACCCTTGAAGTGGTTGCGGCGAAAAATGCCGCTGGCCGGAATCTGGACTGCCGACCCTCCCCGATCTCATGTGCTGAATTCTCCCTCTTGACATAGCCGATGGACTGTTCCCCACATCCCGTGTCTCTCTTGTCAACTTGGACGCTGATTGTTTAGGAATGATTAGTGTTGTCATCCCAGTAGGGAATATCTAACACACCCGAGAAGAAACCAGTCATGCTCGCAGTGAAACAGACAGCGATCAAGTTGTTGGGAACTTTTGGGTATTGTCCCTGGGAAGGCGGAGATATGCAAGATCCTCTCACATGTAGACTTACCAACAAAAGAGCCCGAAGCTGCTTCCAGCAGCATTCTAGGCGGACTACAAGTCAGAGACAGTGAAGCATGTCACTGTAAACATTGCACCCGAGCTTGGGGTAGATTGGTTGTATAGATTATTTGAGTATGACAGTCCGAGAATGTGTGTTCATCTGGTGAGAGTTTGTGATAATCTTGGAATATTCTCCGGTAACTAGAATGCAAGGATAATTAATCAGGCCAACTTCCAAGAATACGATTTGCTCCACAGGACTTGCTTCCTTTCACTCCGCTAGATCACTGGCAGCGATGCTCGCAAGCTGTGGTTTCACATTGGCATGTGGGGTACAAGTACACACCTAGCTACTGGTTTCTATGCGCATGGGGAATACGCTATAACGCTGAGTCTGGCATGACATCTTGCACACAGTCGCTAGAAGGATCAAAGCTGCACGCTGTGACCGATATAATCTCCGCTCATAGTTTGCTCCGCGGTGTTTGAAATCTTTCCCAACGAATCGACTGTGGAGGTCTCGGTCGTTCAGGGAACTCGCACAACATAGATTTGGTAAATCAGACAATGGCAAGTCAAGGTTTCAACCCTCTATTCCTTATTCATGGATTCCGATGCTGTTGTAGGGGAGAGCCAAGAGGACACGCAAATTTGCAGCAGTCAAACGACTGCTGAGTCCTAATGACGCACGTTTGTATGGTGGTCACCCTCTTATTTCACCAGGCGACGCATATAAATTATATTTTGACAGGAAGGAGAACCAATTAAAGCAAAAGAAAAAGGAGGAAGAGGAAAAGGCAAAAGCAGTCCGTAGGGTGTACGTGGACGTAATCTTGCATGCTCCGCAGTGTTTCACTATGCCGCCCTCAGCCCGCAGATCGCGTCTTCTCTCTTTCTTGCCCATAATACGGAACTCGTACCACCGTATCGCGTGCTTATCGACACCAACTTCATCAATTTTAGCCTTCAAAACAAGTTGGAGCTTATCAGCGGCATGATGGATTGCCTCTATGCCAAATGTGCGTCGTTCTTTGTTGAAATTGCATTATCTGACTGTTTATGGCAAGGTATACCATGTGTGACGGACTGTGTCATGGCTGAGCTTGAGAAACTAGGCCACCGTTACCGCGTGGCCCTCCGGTGAGCCGCAGTCTTCTTTCCGACGCCTAGAGAGCTGAAAGGTCTCTCAAGAGTGGCTCGTGATCCTCGATTTGAGCGCCTTCGCTGCAGTCACACCGGCACGTATGCCGACGATTGCCTAGTGCAGCGCGTGACAGCACACAAGTGCTACATCGTCGCAACATGCGATCGTGAGCTTCGGCGACGAATACGGAAAATCCCCGGAGTTCCACTCATGTACATCGTATCGAGGCGGTACGCTATCGAGCGCCTACCTGATCAAGGAGCACCAATATAATTCAAAGACAATTCCGACCCGTTTTGCGATGCGTCCGTGAGAATTTTTCACGCTATGAACCAAGTCCCATCGAGAGGTGCCAGAGGATATGTGTCAGGTGTTGTGGAAGGGATCAGTTCACACTCCTTGCTTCCCTGCATCAGGTGGAGTCGCATGGTATGCGGTCTCATCAATCTTCACTCTTTGTATCGTGGCATCCTCTCAGCAGCATGCGCGCACAATGTAGTGTGAAGGTCGTCAAGGTTTATTGATGTTGAAATTGAGGTCGACTCTTCGTCAGGCTCTAAATGTTGCTACGCCTAAGCTGGGTGGACCCCCATTTATTTCCGGGCAAGTATGCGAATGTTCCACACTTACTCGATACTTCGAGTATGATTTTCGATCACATAGTGTTCTAATGCTACGCATACTCTTTGGACCGGCAAGCTCCACCTCGAGATTAAAGCTTCTCTGGATGGGAAACGTAAGTGTGTTATGTTTGGCGTCAGTGATCCTAATAAGCCGGGTTCAGGACCGCGACGGGCATCGGCAGAAATCTCCCTCCGGTGCGCAGCCCTGCGACACATTCTGCCAGAAATCGCTTCATCGTGATATTGTATAAGCGGACCCTGCCGGGTCGCACGCCAAACGTATCTCAGCTTCGATAACCCTTCAATCATCCGTACTGCATAGGTTTCCTGTACTTTCGGGGTTGATATCCAACATCCTCGAATCCCTGACAGGTGATAAGCAGCTTCGATTTGTACCTCACTGGAACTGATGTGCAAGGGGACGACACAATCCTCTCCCTGACCTTTGTGCACCATATGGAAGTTGTCCGTGTTGATGACACTCACGCAGTGCTAAGATGTTTTCTAACCCAGATTGCAATTATGGAGTGGTGAATGCTTCCAGACCGAGGAACTTTGGTTCAGATCTGAAAATAAACCAATCATCAATTCCTGTGCTGACGTGTCTTCACAGTGCACGCGGGAGGAGTACTTTCATGCACTGTGACAGTTCCGACAAGCTGATGTCCGCAACCTAGCACTCATTTTAGCGCAGCCTCGCGGAATACCTTTCTTCCCCCAAGGGGTTCGGCATGGGAAAAGGACTTTGCCTGCGAGTCGCAACTGAGAACTGTGGCGTACCCCGCCTGACCTAGTACGCCATTGGTTTGCGCATGATTGGTGATAGATTAGCATGATATGGAACGAGGCAGGTCATATTCTTCCTTCATGATTATCTCCCCCCCTTTAGAACCATCGGTTCCCCGGTCTCCCATGCGATGACTCCCTTCGAGGTTCCCCTCGGCGTCTAAAAGTTGGAGGGAATGCACCGTCCTGAGAGCTTCCGCGATCATCGCGAGCATCTACCGCGGAAAGTTGATTACCTCTGCGCAACTGTGGGACTAAAGGGGGGTCATTTCTTGGGTTATTTTAGACACGACTGCAAAGTACTCATAATGAAAAGCCACTCGCCGTCGTTGGCTGTTCGTGAGATGTTCTAGGTGATCGGGACGCGGCCCGGAGACCTGACGTCGTGCACCGACAACGGGCCCGCAACACATGTGTGACGACTACTGACTCATTGCAGCCCGAATGCTATGCTGATTGTTGCGGCGTTCATACTGCACATTATAGCAGCCCCCGTACTAACATTGGCCAATGAATGGATCAGCAACGCCAACGAGCATGAGCCCGATCACGTGACACGTGCGCGTAATTGAACGCGAACTGGAACGTGTTACGTCTTCCTCTTCTTTCGCTCCTTCAACCGACCTCAAAGGAATCGCGTCTTAAATATTATGTCAACAAAAGCGGCACAATCAGATGATACAATCCCTACCGGATATCAGTATTCTTGGTCGCCTGGCGCCGCACTCTCCATACAGGAGTTCGTCGCAAAGGTAGCTCAGGACTTTTCCTGTACGGTTCGTGGCTCACGTGTATGCAGTATAAGCCGTCCATGGTTCAAAATGACGGCACAAAGCCGGTTAGGACGCGTCAGTTGTAAACGACGCTACGCTAATACACAAATCTAGTGGATATGGGTAAGATGTGAACAAGGCACCAAAACATCATCGGAAGAGAATGAAGCAGCAGCTGTCGTGGAAGCTGCGGCACTTTGTGAGTGCTTCACCCGCGTCGCACCATATGAGACTCAAGTTGTCCAAAGTGCAACAAGTCACTGACAGAATCGAGGAAATCAAGGTAACACGAGTAACTCGTGCGCTGTTACCCATCTGATATTCCATTAGAATGATGCGTCGATTCCCGCGCGTGCAAGCAAGAAAGCGGGTACGCAAAGTAAGAAGGAAGTCCGAGAGCAGGTCAACAATTTGCTGTACTACTTGCGTTCCGAGGCTCACTTTCGCGTAGGCGCAGGCCCAAGCTACGGAAAAGCTGAAGGATATATCCAAGAAGTATGGTTTTGTATGTGGGAAGTGGTATGTTCCTAGGGATCTGTTTTGATCATACGTCATTTTTGTCCACTAGGTTGATTTTTGCTCCATCAGACAAGGTGGACGCAATTTGGAGCAAGATAGCTTGTAAGGCATGACAGTCGTAGCTATCTCATGGCTAATACCTAAATAGCTTCCTTGGCCTCGGGCCCGTTGTCTTCCACTTCTGCCTTCTGTGCAAAGGTAGCTACGTCACCTGAGAATGTTGTTCCTGGATACCAGCATGTCATATGTGTATACATCCCTGATGTCTATGATAAGGAAGATGTAACTGCGGTATGTTTCAACATGCGACTTGTTCCTGGATATTAAGCTCTCACTAGGTCATGAAAGTACTGTTGAGACAACATGGACTCAATCTCAGTGGGGTCAAATCAGATCTATACACAATAATAGGCATGATGTCTTTCATTCCATTTTCATTGCTTGTTGATTTCATTGGAAGGCTTGGACAGCAAACATTCTAGTGGCATACCTTCCACTGTAGGCAGTCTCTTTCTCTTGTAGTATGCTAATTGAGAGTTTGATAGGTTTGGAAAAATGTGGCATTGTTGAAGGATTCTGAGATTAAGGTTTGCATGCAACTTGGCATCTATGCATTGTATTGAGATTGTTCTGCAGGGGCTGAAGGATGCATATTACACTGAGCTGTCTACCTCTAAGGCCACAGCTGCCACAGCAAGTCCATTCAAGGAGTCCAAGCCAGCCAGAGGAAAACCTAAACCTCTTGTTAAAAAGAAGGCTGCAGAAGACCCTTTTGCATCTGATGATGAAGCTAATTCTAAGGGTGGAAGGTTGGCTGATGTGGGTGGGAAGAGAAAGGCCCAAGAGAGTGAAAGTGAGGGAGGGAGTAATAAATCACCAGTAAAGAAGCAGAGAAAGATTTGATTAAAGTAGTGTCAACTTGCACTCTCATGAAAGGTTAATTTTTCATGTTCATCTTTCTGTGGATCTGAGGATCTCCTACATCTAAAATAGATGTTTGTAAATTGACATCAAAATTTCATGATACCAAAACATCACAAATACAGGAATTATACTTTAAATTTAGTACCAAAGAATGATAATCATGAAAGAACTGTACAATTACACCTGAATGGTAGTAAGGTACTGCAATCATGATGAAGTATACCAGGTCTCACATATCCTGACCTCAAGAGAAGTTACAACCTAGGTTTCTATTCAAAAACTGTCTTGCATATTGTGATGCATTGACAAGAGCATCCACCACCTCAGTCTTTGGATGTTGTGAATGGACCAAAGGTTGAACAAAATGATCCACAAACTGTTGTATTTGTGGTGCTTGCTGCAAGTTCAGGATAGAAAGGGTCATTCGGGTATACATCCAAAGTGCCTCGTGAGCAGGATAATCCTGTACAAGAGAGATGGCATGCCCCAGTATATCTTCCTCGGTGATTATCTCCGTCAAGGACAAATTACCGCTCTGGACCGCAGCTTGAGAGAGCGCGAGAATGGTATGAATCGCACTGTAATCGGACACGTGACGGTCAATCCATCTCTTGATTCCTACTATTTCGTTGCGGAAAATCGGAACAAAGCCGATGGTATCCATAGCGGCAAGGTAATCTGAGAGAAGGCTCCGCATGCATATTAGTCGGTGTGTCCAAGCGAAGTAATTTCGCGGATAGAGCTCGCAAGCTCGGGACACCAACTCGAGTTCTTGTTGGAGCGCTTCTTGCGACGCGAACTGAGGGCGACAATGGGAATCCACGCCCGTAGCAACTGAGAACTGCGGGTCATAGGCGGCGCTAAGCAGCCATCGCCTATGATACCACAATTCGGCGTGTTTGGCGCAGTGTTGTGAAGAAAGAAGGGATGCCATAAAATGCAATTCAGCGTGCGGATCGATCAGATGCGTTCGAACAAGATGCTTTCGTGCGTTAAGCGCTGTCTGATGGGATGGGTTGGCAAGTAGAAGGATGGACGATGAGGCGATGAGAATTTGGTCGAGAGAAGCATTGACTCCGAGGTCAGAGTTCCGTTGGACCCTTATCGTCGGCCGCGTCGGCAGGCGGCTACGAGCAGACTGGAAGACACCAGCAGCATGGAGATAGAGTGTGTACAGGATCTTTTGTGGAATGCCGAGGTTACCCTCGATGAAAAGGAATGGGGAAAAAGATGGTTCCGAGTCCGACGCGATGTCATCTGGATCTTGTGTGTGCGTCCAGATGGAGCCATCACCAGGAAGGATCTCAATTGTCTGACTGGAAACATTTGGTTGGTGAACATGTTCTCTACGAGATTACTCACGGACACTTGAGCAAGAGGGAAACTAGAAGTTCATATGTTTCCGTGGTTGCGGGAGCGCGCCGAGGACCCATGGCTAGCAGAGACGCGATGGTACCACGCTCACTGGTATCGTGTGACTCGGAGAAATTCTCAAGACACCACCATCGTGAGTCTCAGGCTCACAGTTCACGACAAAGTCTACTATTTCTACAGCTCATCGAATATGGATGCCCTCGGTCTGAGAAATATATATGAACAACTCTTTCCCTATTGCCAGACATTCCCGTGACGGGAGGAGAATGCCAATGCACATTCCGAGTCGGCCAAGGTTTCTCCGTCATTTGCTTGACATGTTCTGCGCCCAGTATCATTGAATTCAGCACTAGGGCCATGTTAGATCCCGCCATGGCCAGGAGGCTCCTCCACATCCTCATTACCGTCTACGTAACCAGTGCTATCGTTTACTCCTCGTTTTCCCTGCTACTAGTGATGACCGCAGCGCTGAAGATAGAAGGATGGTTGGCTCCTACAATCTTGGCAAGTGGAAGAGATGATGTCAAGTTGCGAGTATTCGAGCACGCCCCGATCCCGTCGAGCCTTCCTGAAGAGACGTTGTACTGGCCAGCAACACCCAAGGCCGAAATCGACCTCCGAAGTAACGAAGTTGCGATGCGGGAGTCGCTCTTCCTCTCAAAAGCTTTCTCCCAAAGCATGCAACCATGCAAAATCATTCCGTTTTACTACAAAGGTTCAGCGACCTTCGAAGAAGAGGACATCACCATCACCACTCTCGTAACTTTCAATCGATTCAAGGTCTTTGGCGAACTGGCCAGACGATACAAAGGTGCGAGACTATTCTCTTGAAACCGCTGGCTATATGCAGTATACGCAGGTCCCATATCTGCCGCAGTTCACGTGGTCCCCAGTGATTCCCATGTTGTCCTCGACGCGTTACACGACCTGTATACATCCATCCCGGGAATGTCCAGTTTCGTCGATGTACACCTCGTTCTCTCTCCATTCGCCCGTCAACTGAATACTTGGCGCAATGCCGCTCGTTTATTCGCACGCACGGAATTCGTCATGATGCTAGATGTCGACTTCGCCATCTGTACCGACTTTCGAAGTCATATTCGAGCAGGCTTGGTCAGCGAGGTTGGACGTAACCTTCGGGATGGCCACGCGGCGTTGATAGTTCCAGCGTTCGAATACCTCAATCAACAAGACGGTATCGATCCGGACACTTTCCCAAGTGACAAAAAGGTTCTTTCAGTTCTTACTTTTATCTCAATCCAGATAAATCCATTACAGGTCCTCCTGGAGCTTGTTAAAACGAGGAAAATCGACATGTTCCATAAATCTTGGGTTCTGGGGCACAACAGCAGTGATTATCCACGGTTTTATGCGGCTGCTTCGGGAGAGGTGTACAAAATCAAGCAGTACCAGTCGGCGTACGAGCCATACATCATCTTTAAGAAAGAGGGACCACCTTGGTAGGTGCTGGCATCCAGTTGATCGCACCGTTGTCACACTGGCTCTTATTTCATAGGTGCGATGAGCGCTTCATGGGATATGGGGGAAACAAGGCTGCTTGTTTATATGAGATGTATCTTTCCGGAATGTCGTTTTTTGTCCTCGCAGATCATTTCTTAGTTCATCAAAGCCACGCGTATGAAGAAGCCGCACGGAGACTCGAGGTACGCGATCCACTCTGTTGTCCATGACGTTTCGCCTGACGTGCATTGGTCACTTGAAGCGCAAAAGTAATCGCAAGATCTACCAAGACTTTAAAGAAGAAATTTGCCTCCGGTGAGCATGCCTGGTACCCGCCTTCCTTTGCCGGTGGACTCGTTTGTGGCCCAAAGGTATCTGCGACAGCATCGCGACGCTGACGCGTTGAATGCCACTCTGGGACACAACGTCGTAGAGGAATGCAAGAAGCTCAAAAGGGTCTCAAGTTTAGCTGTATACGTAGGTTTCTTTCAGTCAATATCTAAAGCTTTCCAACCTCTGTCTAGATTATGGACGAAAAGGTGTAGGGCAATTCCAATTTGGGTATCCCTTCAGTGTCCGCTTCAAAATAATATAAACCACCCGTGTCTCCTGTGTACGGATGCGGCGCCAACGTGGCTGGGCACAAATTTTATATAAAGAGTCTCGAACCATAGCTAAGGTCCGTCCGTTATAATATTTGGTTCTGGAAGCATTGCAAGACAATTGGCTATGTCAAGTATTGCATGATTGGTCGCTAACCACCCGGGTGTTTGGTAAAAGCGAGGCTGATTGAAATACCTTTAGCCAACGGGTTTCTATGAGGCCAAACCTCGTTCTCCGTTGTGCGACTATCGCATAGTAGTGCTAAATAACTTGGAAACCCGCGGGTTAGCTAGGCATTTCACAGTACTCATCGCGGAGTTCCGGGATTTCTGCCCGAACTCTAAGCTTGCCCGTAGGAAGCAACAGCTCTCACGGAGATATCGGAGATATGTGCTCGAGATACGGTACAGCCGAAATCACCCATGTCTGGTTAGCTGGCGCTTACCACCCATGCCATCCATGATCCCGAGCTAACCTGCCAGGGAGACAATAACATCCATGTAGGTGCCACTGAGCCGATACCGAAACACTGCACAGCACCTTCAGACATTCAAGTTCAGTTCTTGTGCATGGTATCTGCGGCGAGCTCATGTCACAATTCACCGTTTATTTAACGGACACGTCCTGGACATGGTCACTTGGCTCGTCGTGTCGTGCATGGCAAGATCCTCCCACAGGATTTACCTTTCGATCCAGACTAACAATTTCTTTGGCGGAGAAACACGACGATAAACGAGTGCAATTATACAACATTTATTCGGCAGGGGTATGTCTCCGAGACCTGGAATTGAATTCAACCCGGTGACAATTAGTAAATGCTCATCATTAGGATGGTGCCCGACGTTCAACTTGTGTAATCAGATAAGATTATGATGGCAAGAAGAGCAAACGTGGCATTTGTTGTGTGGCAGTGTCGACTATGCTGGCTGGTCGCGCGGCAACCTTTGCACACGACCTGATTCCTTGACTGAGTGGCCAGTCACTTGTTTGCGGACTACCTTTGCGACCCACACATTTCGTTTTACCGAAGGTTGTCCAGACAATTTTGGTTGCGTCTTTTATCATGACTTCGTGTCGTAGAACACGAACACGTCGATCCGCGTGGCTAGCCTTTGGGTTCGTCGCGCTCGCTGCATTCTCTGTCTCTGCACAACCGGAAGCATCGTTTTCTGTTCAAAGTGTAAGACATGCATCTAATTTCTTTTGTCTTTTTGACCAACGTGTTCTGCAGGTACAACCCGAACCCACACCACCCGAATTCAGTGCTCATGATATCCATGAGACACATGTAAGTCTGTGTACCCTCACACTTTCGGTCGGATTTGAAAGTAAAGTATCACTGACTGCATCACTTTGCAGACACCGCAGCGCGCACTGGCAGATGTTAAACAGGCAACCGAAGGTTTGATCCCTGTCCGCTAAAACTGCACGATAGTTGACTTTCGAACAGCTGCGCATGCCTTCAAGGTTGCAATGATAACCCTCTCAAATATTACTGCACATCCACTGCCTTATGACCACGACCCATTCTCTCCATCAAGTACCTCGGAAGCATTGTCGTTCCTCTCATCCTATCTGCCCAGTGCTCAGGGTCAAGGTCCCGTCGGTCGCGCCATCCGTATAGCACTCAAGCTTCGTCAAAAATACTCTCCTTTTCGATTTCTCTCGTGGACAGATAGTTCGGCCGCAGCCGCACGGAAAAAGGACGAGGAGATGCGCGCCAAAGCGATCAAGGTGATTGACTTACTCCAGTATTCCACCGAGCTTGGAAATATGGATGCTCTGTACACTCTCGCTCGTCTGTCCCTCGTACGTTCTTTTACCACATATCATAAGGTACTTTGGATTGAGGCAACGTTCTTCACAGTTCCCTCCAAATGTCTACTTTACCTCGGACCCCAGGCTGGCGTACTCCTATTTCTCTACTCACGCGTTGTTGACCGGAAACGCGACCTCTCAGGCCCTGCTTGCGTTCTTCTACGCCACAGGGTACGCAGACGCGGTATCGGTGGATCAAGCCAAAGCTATGTTGTATTACACTTTTGCCGCACAGGGAGGACACAAGGGCGCGCAGATGGCGCTCGCATACCGGTACTGGAGTGGTATCAGTACTTTGGAAGACTGTTCTCGGGCTGTGGAGTGGTATGAGGCAGCTGCTGATACTGGTAATCATGCGTTCCGTACCGTGGTTCGAAAGGTGCACTGACGCATGTTGACAGCTATGGAGATGTTCTTGTCTGGCCCTCCTGGGGGTCTTACCCTACCCTTCACGCATACACGGCTCTCCGATTTGGACGGGGGAGTGTACGGACCAGGTGCCAGCGTTGCATCGACAGGGCTCAATGCCGTGAAGCCAGCCGTAAAAGCAGGTTTTGCTCAGGCTGCGGGTGAAACATGGGAGGACCTTCTCGAGTACTATATGGTTCGTTCTTCGACCGCACCAAGTATTTCGATTCACTGTTTTCTCTCCAGTTCAATGCCGATCGCGGTGAAATGGATTTTGCATACAAGCTTGGCAAGATTTTCTATCAAGGTAGTATCTATGCGAGCTCGGGTGGGATTGGCTCTAGTTCCGAAGGTGTAGGACGCATCGGTCAAGATTTCGATCTCGCTCGCGCCTACTTTCTCAAGATTGCACGTCAGGTTTGGCCTCGCGATCCCGTCCATCCGCTCCAGCACACCGTCCTAACTGACAAGGGTGAAGGTGTCACTCAACCTGGGTGGGCAGCGAAAAGTGCCGCTTACTTGGGGAGGATGTACTTGCGCGGAGAGGGGGTGAAGCGGGACTATGAGATGGCGATGATGTGGTTTGAACGCGGGGCGGAGTACAGTGATCGGGAGTGTCACAATGGTTTGGGTATCATGTGGCGAGACGGCCTTGTCAAAGGGCGCCAAGACGTTAGTAAGGCTATGGGATACTTTTCGCATGCGGCGGGGCACGAGTTGGCAGAAGCACTCGTCAATATGGGGAAAGTTCACTATGGTACGTGCTGTGAAACACTTGTCGTCGAACGATCTCATGTGTAAGTCAAGGCCGGGGCGAGATCAAGCTGGCAGGGACTTACTTTGAGACGGCCATTCGTTACGGTTCTCCGTTTGAAGCTCACTTTTACCTCGCCAAGATCCACACGATGAACATGCACACTGCTGGACTTCCCCAAGGCATTGCAGCCGGTTCGTGCGCAAACGCTGTTTCGTTTTACAAACTTGTCGCAGAACGTGGGCTTTGGGACGAGGACCTCGTCGACGATGCAGAGTTTGCCTGGAACAGTGGTACAGCGCGTGGAAAGGACATGGCCATTCTGAAATGGTGGATCGCAGCAGAGAGAGGTTCAGAAGTGGCCCAGAATAACCTCGCTTATGTCTTGGACCAAGGTCAGTTCAGTCCTCGATTCATCATCCATGCTTCGTAGGCGACCTATCCCTGCATTTCACAGATAGAAGTATCCTGCGGCTGACGCGTTACGCCCCTATTGAAGCGTCCAACGATACTGCACGACTCGCGTTGATCCAGTGGACTCGCTCTGCCGCACAGCGTAACATTGACTCGTTGGTCAAGGTCGGGGACTATTACTACCATGGGCTTGGTGTGCCGGACGAGCCGGAACCGGTTCGTTGGGAAAAGGCTGCCAAATATTACCAGAGTGCAGCAGACACGCAACAAAGCGCGCTCGCGATGTGGAATCTAGGATGGATGTACGAAAACGGCAAGGGTGTACCCCAGGTGAGTGGCGAACCTTGAAAGATTGAATCGGATTCATACGATCTTCCCAACAGGATTTCCATCTCGCAAAGCGACATTATGACCAAGCGTTGGAAACGAACAGCGAAGCCTACCTCCCTGTGTTGCTATCATTGATTAAACTGTATGCCAGAAGCATTTGGCATACGTTACAAGGTGGGCAGAATGGTCTTTCCCTGTGGGAATACGACGAAGATAAATGTATTGATTCCTCTACGCCGCTTTACCGGAGCTAGCACTGACAAACCTTCAGTGTCTATCGCGGAGCGAGCGAGCTTGAAACGGGAAATCGACGCTGCTGTTCCGGCACAACCTGACCATGAGGACGAACGGGTTATCTCCACCGCCGAGGAACTAGAGGATGATTTCCGAGATGATGACTCATGGTACATTGGCAAAGCCAGAGAAGAATTTCATAGACGCCGGAGGAGCGAAGCCCGTCGCGAAGCAGAGGAGGATCCCGTCCAGGTCTGTCGAATGCATTTCGGGCCGATTGTTTCTGCTGACTATCTTCATCTTCATTTCAGTGGGCAAGGGACAGGAGGAACGCCGACAATGAGCGGGACGGTGACTTTGGCCCGGAAGACTACTTTGATGCGGCGTTGCGGGGCGGACACCGGGGCGAAGAGGTTGCGGACGAGTTTGCGGAGACGATGTTGCTTGTGGGTCTGTGTGTGGCCGTTGCCATCCTGATCTACATCCGGACCCGGATCGTAGAGCGCGCACGGCGAGAGCAGGAGGACCGACAACCCGGGGAGCAGCGGCAGAATCTCGGGGTGTTTCCTCCGCCTGGTGATCCTGCACGACAAGATTGGTTGATCTGGCGATGATAGGGTGGATCCTCCTGAGATGTATATCTATCTATTTCGACATTTATAGGTACCGCAGACATGACAGCACAACGCGCCCATAAGTCTTGTTTGGCTTTGATTGGTGAGCTGGCAGCGTTGGTTGAGTGGGTTCGTTTTGATGCGGCACGGTCAACGCACAAGTGGTACTCAGCGACGACGACGCTGAGCTACTCCAAGTATTTCATAGTGTTCATACACTACCTCTACGCCAACACGAGGCTAGGGTATTCCTTTTTCATCTAGCTATTGACCTACACACCCCTCAGGCGTGCCCAAACGTTGCGCGTTGGCTATACACGCGGCACGATGAGCCTCGACCTAGAAGCGCTCCAGGGGCCTATTACACGTATCCTCACCGCCCCTGGTACGGACCTCACCACGATTAGCGCAAAACGCGTCCGCAAAGCGCTTCTCGGAGACCCGCAATATGCCCACCTGGGTTTGACACCCGAGGTCCTCAAAACGCGACGCAAGGACGTCGATCAAGTCATTGCACAGATATTTGAGCAAGTCAATCGGGCAGCGGCGAGTGCAGGATCGAAGCGAAAGCGAGAGGAGGACGGGGATGGAGGTGAGGAGGAGGAGGGTGAGGGTGACGCGCAGCCGCTGACTGAGCCGGGGGAAGACGCAGGGGAGGACGAGGATGCGGATGCGGCACCCAAGTTACCAAAGAGGAAGAAGGGGAAGAAGAGCGTGGAGGAGAGCGATGCGGCGTTGGCACGTAAGTTGTCGACGGAGATCAACAGTCGGTCGCGGCGGGGTGCTGCCTCGTTGGCCGCTGGCGCGTCGAGCCCACGGAAAACGAAGCGAAAGACAAAAAAGAGTCCTGAGACGATCGATTCGGAGGAAGAGGACGAGGATGGTGAGGCCAAGCCGAAAAAGCGGAGTGCGGCCAAGGGTGGGTTTGCAAAAGAATACACGCTCAGGTGACGCGACATTCCGTTATGCGCTCGACAAGCTATGTCTGACTGATCCGCTATTTGCAGTGATCCGCTGTCCGCGGTGCTCGAGGTAGAGAAGCTGTCTCGCCCGCAAGTTGTCAAGAAGTTATGGGAGTATATCCGTCAGAACGAGCTTCAAAACCCTTCGAACAAGAAGGAAATTATTTGTGACGACGCACTTCGTGCTGTCTTTGCCGTCGACAAGATCGACATGTTCCGGATGAACAAAGTGCTGGGACAGTACGTAGGCTGCGCGTCAGCAACAATCTTCCCACTTACGTTCTTCGCAGGCACCTTCACGAAGGATAGTAGACGGGGTGTTGTGCGATCTACATTTGCTGGGGAGCTTCAATAATCGATTTGTTTTACTGGTGATTTAGTAGGGCTACTCGCTATACAGGAGCCTTGTTAAAGTGTACCCACGTTGTATTATCCTTAAAATACATTGCGGGAGTGCAACTGGTATAGAATGTTTACAGAGGTAGTAAGTAGGTTCTGGATCGATAGTCCAAGGTGTCCGCTTGCGAAACGAAGGTCAATATCATGATCATTAGTTCAAATTCTGAACTTTCATCCATTCCTTGTCATTTGCGTTAAAGTCAACTCCCTTCTTCTTCCACCATCGCCTCGCCTTGTCCCCACCTCCAATGGCATCCTCCAAGGCTTCCTCGATGTCGCACATCCGATACTGGATAGAAAGCCCACTCTTATCCCACCATTCAAGGACTTCACTCCGGTTATGACGGGTCGCTCCAGTGAGGGCCTCTCCGTCGAAAGAAACCTGCAATCCACTCCCTAACCACCACTCCAAAACGTCAACCTTCCCTAGACAACTTGCGTGCTGCATTACGTGGCGGTCATATTGGTACTCGAGCTGTGACGTCGCCCACCATTCCAGCACTCCGACATGTCCCGCCGCACTCGCCATGTCCATGGCACGACCAATCTTGAGAGGCAAGCCGTTCTGTACATGCTGTTGTTTCCACCAATCGAGGACACCAATGTGGTTCTTTGAACTCGCCTGCTCCAGAGCGGCTTCGGTGTATTCAAGAGGGAGACCAGATGCGGCCCACCAGTCGAGGGAGGTGATTTTTCCGTTGCGCGAGGCGACGTCTATAGCCTCAGCAATAGTGCCTTGCTTTGGAGGGAGAACCAACTCAGAGTGATGCTCGAAGCCGTGCTTCCACCATGCAAGCACGGCGATCCGACCGTGCTTGGACGCCGTGATCGGAATCAGATCGTCTCCAAAGACAGACAGAAAGATGGGCCGGTGCTGCGTGAGTAGGAATTCGAGCACGTTAACGTACTCAAAGCGAATGGCGGCGGCACCACCGAGTCGCGTAGGTGGGTTAAGAGCAGGATCAGAGGCACGGATGAGCGGGACGGAGCCAGTGAGCATGGCGAGGTCCGTGGCACATGCGTTGCTCCACTCATGGGGTACTGGCAGAGAAGTGGGCACTCCGAGGGCTCGACAGAGCGGCCAGTTGCCTAGATGATCCAAAATGTCTGCCAAAATCTCGATTGGGAGGTCTGGTGTGTGCGATTGGAATGACTTCGAGTCTCGTTTTAGGTCTTCGACGGAATCCGAAGAAGATAGACTTTCCACTGATGCGGTCGGGAAGTGATATGTGTGAAAGTCGTGGTGCGCTAAGCGTGATACAAGCTCTGGATGTGCACCAGATGTGGGCAAGTTGCGCACTTTGAGGAAGAGGACCAACTCTTGGTGCGTGAGTTTGGCGTAAGCGTTGTACACGATGCTTAGCGGTCTTTCATAGCTCTGATAGAACGGCTTCATTGAGTGTGGGATCTGATAGAAAAGCATTTTCACATACCGCCATGTGTGGATAGATCGAATAAGACAGTGGGAGCTCAAGGAGCCCGCCAGCCTAATTTTGCCTAGTACGTGTCACGTGCTTAAAACATGGGGAACATTACGGACAATCGAGTTCCGGTTTCTGAGAGTCCATCCAGTTCCAGGCTTCAGGCTTGTCATATGTATCTACCCAAAGGTTTTAATATATAGTGCACGTAACAGGCGCCGGGATAGAAGCCGGACCGGAGAAATCATTTTAGCTTTCCAAATTCCCGGGCGCGCTTCTCCAGAATCGCTACAAGCGAGCGTTAATCATGGGGCTTTCTGTCTTGCTACGGCCCAAGATCAGTGCCAGGATAGCGCCTTTGGCGCCATCTCTGTGGGGAGTCGTTTAGAAAAGTGTTGTCCAATTAATTGTGGAAACTGCTCGTCCACTTAGGCGCCAGTATGGGGAATGGCGCTCGCTTGGCATGTCAATGAGACACTACCAGCGTGGTCTATTCGACAACATTTATGGGCTTTTTTTTGTCTGTACTACAACCTTGAATTAGGCCAGACGAACGGGATTTGGTTGCCGGTGCGTCATCATGAATCATGACGAATATAATAAACGTCGCTTGCGCCGGGCGTCATTGACATCCATCTCAAGACCGTTTATCTCCGCAAACATCGGACCTCCATTGGATTAAGTAAGGAAGACTCGGCCAAGGGGACCAATCTCAGCGGCGGAGCATCAAAACTGCTTGTGGAGGAGCGTGTCCTGACACTGATATCGTCCACAGTTTGGTTCCACACTATACACTAGCATCAAGTTCCTACCCGATCAGACAAAAAGAAACCTGCGTTAACGAGTTCAAATGCCGATAACAATATGCACGAACACAATCCGCTTCTCCAGAGGCACAGCCTTGGCCGACTTCACCATCGCGATGTTCGACGCCTTCGCCGCCTGCTCGGATTCAATGACCGGGCGTTTGAACATCTCGCTGTAAAACCGGGTGGCCACCCCGTGTCCGATTGCATCGTCTGCTCACCACAATGTTCCAATTACCCCATTGAACCCCGCAAACTGCATTCCAGCTGCGAGGCGAAACACCTCATCCGGCGTGGACTCGTTCCCCACCGCCGTGTGGCACGCAGGCAGAAACGCAAACTCGGAGTGCGTATAGCGTCCCTGGATGATACGCATAAGGGTGAGCGGACCGTCTCTCATTGCGACCCAGGGCTCGAGCGGTTTCTTGGCGTCCTGCGCACCGTGGCAAGCGAGGTGGACCCAACGATGGTCTCGGAAGGCTTGTA
Organism: Boletus rubescentipes; assembly: GCA_038092775.1. Classification (NCBI taxonomy): domain Eukaryota; kingdom Fungi; phylum Basidiomycota; class Agaricomycetes; order Boletales; family Boletaceae; genus Boletus; species Boletus rubescentipes. The sequence goes on from JBBPRA010000084.1 coordinate 63,493, forward strand.
CAGCGCCGTCAATGGTGGCCGCATCGCCCGTGACGGTCTCGAATGACACCGTCTGCGGGCATATTGGTCTCGTTCCGAATTTTCTGGGTTTCGCGCTCTACCTCCGGGAGTTCGCGCAGTTTCAAGTCTGCAGTTGTTGGCCGGGCTTGACCCACAGCTGCAAACGAAATCACGTTCCCAATCCCGGAGGCATCACGGGCTGTCTTCTGAGCACGAGCGCGCTCGCGTGCACGAATGAGAGCCGAAAGAGAGGGTGTACACGAAGAGACGTAGAGATCCATCAGATTCTTCTCGCCCTTTCGATGCGGTTCTGTATGGCGTCACAAATGCACATTTATTCTCGCCGCGCCCCGCATTGCGCGCCGCGCGTTCATCTTTGCGCACTGCGCGTTCATGCTTGCGCGTTGCGCATTTCTCTTTATTCTTGTGCCCTGCAAATTTTTTATCACTGCATGTACTGTTTGTGATACTAGTGCGAGCTGTGGCTGCTGGTCATATAAACATAGTTACATACGCTACATACGTATCAGTGGCCAGTATAACTCTCTAAGAAGCTAAGTGCAACTGTTGGACTAGATGATTGCAAATATCAGCAATGAGACAATCCACAGCATTAAATGCATGCCCTTCATCAATTGTGTGAAACATGAGCATTTTACACTTCTCATTCACTCGCCCAAAGGACACCTCCTTGAACTGTTTAGTGGCATCCCTGTATGGCTGTGGATTGCATCCATCAAGTAGAAACCTTCCCATCCCATTCCACCAGGCAGCATGCCAGTCCTCCTCACAAGCTTTTGGATACTGACAATCATCTGCATGTGCCAAAATCTGTGGCTCTTCAGCAGCAACAATGTGGCAATGGCCATCCAGCACAGCTTTCGCATACACCAGGTGAATGAATACAGGAATGCCCATCAACTCCCAATGTTCCTTGGTAATCTGGGTGATGGGGAGTTTGGTAAGTTGGTGGAATGTGTCATGGAACAGCACAGAGATTTTGTAGACTGTTGTGAGGTTGATCAGCTCAGCAGTGTGAAAGTGATGGCTGAGAGTCTTTAGACGATGAGTCACAAAATTCTTCATGTCGACGCAGTTATACTTGTCACAAAAGCGAAGGAACTGTTTGAGCTCGTCGTTGGAGTAATGGTTATTGGGTTGTGGACTACACAGTCGTTAAGCTGGACTGAACTGTGAAGCAGGTGTGGCTCACCTTCCAAAGTGGTACTCAACGAACATGTTGAATTCCATGGTTGACAGCTCCGGAATAAAGATAGGGCATTTGTCACTTTTGCCCTCACCATTGGGCCAACTGTAACTGACCCCTTCACTTTCATCCTCACTGTCTGAGCCTGAGATGCTTGAGCCACAGCGAAACATATCAGCGAAGACTTGTGAGTGGTCGCAGAGAATGAATGGAAAGAGCTTGTACAATGTATTTTCAACCTTACATGTGTCAAATTTGGGCCAGCAACGGTCATGTTTGCCAGAAAATGCTTACCCGAAAGACATGACTTGCATCCCTGAAATAGAATTGTGGATGACGGGAGACTACTGAGTGCTGCATCTGAATTTTGGAGAGGGAATGGAGAGTCGGTCACTGGAGGATGTGCATGATCTGATCATCCAACACAACACATTGTAGGCATTCCCACACTTCAACACACTCATTCATTTCCCCCTGAGTATCCCCCCTCATCGAGCTCAACGGTCAAATTACCTCATTTCATAGTGTTGTGCTCCACAGGACAAAGCTCCACTTGCCAGTAGTGTTTATGTTGCTTCAGGTGTTGACTGTGTTCCTCAAAAGCACACTGCAAACTGTCAAGACAGGGCAGAAAACAAGACACCCCTCCCTCCCCACATTTTCCAACTCGCTAATGATGCCTATTACCACATGCGGCACACAGCCCAGGACCAGTTGCTTATCATCAGGTGTGTTATTGTTTTTTTTTTTGACTCAAAGTACAGTTTAGAAATGTTATATTCTTTCATAGTGGCAAAATGGGCAGCAGAAAGTTGGAAAGCTGCTGCCTTACCATTAAGATGCTTCTGGAGCTGTCTGTGTCCAATCCAGGAAAGAAGGGCGCCAAGCTCACGAGCCAGTGCCCACAGCAGAATTCATCATCGAGTCGTTTGGAAACGCTCGCACACTCTTTAATCCAAATGCA
>JBBPRA010000085.1:0-65174 GCA_038092775.1 Boletus rubescentipes
TGATTCTCTCCCCCGACGACCTGCGACGCCTCATCGTCGGTCGGGAGATGCTACACGAGCGCTTGACCGCGTTACTCGTCAACTGGGACCCACGCATGAATGCCAAGTTCTTCCACCTCTGTCGTGTGTGCCAGTTGACGTGCATGCTGTCGCTCCCAGAACAGTTGATGCCTACGCCTCACGCGCCCTTTGCGAGCTGGCTGCTTCGCGATCTGGACCAATTGTCCAAGAAGGGATTCGAGGGTTTGCATGCCTGCGAAAAGTGTACACCTGCGCTCCGTTATGCTGTTGAACAATTCCTTGCACAGCTTCAGGATGCCATTCCAAATTATTTCATACTCTAATGTCGTTTGTGTACTCTTTGACGTGGCGATAACATGGCAATTGTCGCACAAATAGAAGAGATTGGCTCCTTTCGCCACATTGTTTATAAAAGTCGAATCATAGCGTAATTGGTGGAGGAGCAGATGCGAACACGTCGCACAGAGTCATACATGGGCCTAAGCTGAAGCACACCGGGCACGACCCTCAGCAAGTGCTTGTTCCGACCTGGGATCCCGTATAGCGCGCCAGGGTAGTATCCCCATGGAGATAAGTGACACGCGGAGAGTACTAGTAGTGTTGCTGCATGTATGCGCGATTGAATGGCAACTGTTATGCAACGTTCTCAATCAGTACATCCTATCATGTTGTCAACAAACGACCAAGATATGCATTCACGCTCGATCGACATAGTATCATGTATCACTAATTACTCGTACATCACTGCGGAACGTCCTCGACAGGATCAAAACTCGGTTGCTAAACAACCTCGACTACGGCTTATGGTCTGTCCCTCAGGCAGCGATCAATTGCCAGTCCTGCAAGACGACGTCTCCGCTAGTGGTGGCGATGACGTTCTGTCCCACTTCCGCTTTCGCGAGTTGCCAATACTTTGTGAAGGCACCATCTTGAATACTGAAGCCAAACGAAGCATTCAATGCACGAAATTGAGATCGGGGAAAAAATACGAACGTGCATATATCCTCAGACACTCTGATGGCCCAAACATAGTCGGCTGCGGGCTTGACTGTGAGGTCACTACTCCCCTGGAAGTCGACCTGGTAGCTGGTACCGGTATCCTCGGGAGAAATGCCTTGCGTCTCCGAGTCATAGTCGCTGATGATCCACTATGGGCAAGATGATAAGCGTGAATTTCGAGGTCAGCGATGGACGTACCACTTGAGTGGGTTGACTCCCCAACTCCGTGACAGTCAGGAGCTCGCTCTCGCCATTGAAAGTGATAGCGAGGGACGTCCCATCGGCAGTGGTCTCCCTGTTGACAATGTAGTACTTTCCGGCGGCTGGCTGAGACATGGTTAGATGGTTTGGATATGTACGGATGTGATGAGTGATCACAGTTGAAAGGACAGCTTTTTATACTCCACGACCCGAGTGAGGGGGGTCTTTCTGGAATTTGATGGGGGTGTTGAGGAATACACTCACCTGTCTGTATGGAGAATTCTACGCGATGCAAGTGAGCCAACTTCTTAGAATCCCATTGAATTGTGTTCGTTATTGCGTTCTAGTTTGACGGAGATGCCCGAAACTTGAATCAAGGTGTTGATTACGGTATTCATTGTGAGCGAGTGGCTTGGATGCACGAACGTCTTACAAACTCGCGTTTGGTGCTATACCATATATGTCGACCGAATCCACAGCATATGTAGGTCTTCCTTGCATCGTAGCCAGTGAGATCGCAGGCCTAGAAAATGGTGTTCTCCTTTGCTTGGCGCTTGGCGGTGGAGTACTGCGCAGTTTGTTAATAGCCCGGGATACGAAGCGCGGAAATTGTCGGCGGGCGCAGATATGCTCACCAAGCCCTAACTCGTTGGCTCATATCCTTCAAGTTGATGTAAGACGGAGCGATGGTACGTGAGGTAAGCTCGTTGGATGAAACCATCACCGTGCATGTGGAGATAAGTGGTCGTGCCACGATGGCCTTGAACCTTGATCAGGCCCTTAGGAACAAAGTTTCAAAAAATTCTGTGCGATTCGAATTTCGGGTCATACCAAAGGACCGTGAGCGAGAGCCGCTCGCCTAGAGGTGCGGTGACTTGTCAACACGCGACGGGAAGAGAACAATTTACTTGCCAGTGTCGGTGGAGAATCGAATGTGACAATCTACTAGTACGCAGGTTGCGAGTGAGTTCAGCCTGATCCCGATTCCCGAGGGCCGACGCTCCCTTCCGACTTTCTTGTCATTTTCTTTCTTTGGTGTGATTCGGACTCTTCAGGTGCTCTGAAGGTCTGGTTTCTTGGTTTCCCGGACCTCAGCTTAGGCCTCGTCGGCCCCAAGCCTGCCAGTGCCTTCTCGCACACCGAAACTGAAAGTGAGCTCCGCGTACCGTCTGGCTCTCTCATCACATTCCGGTCAATGCGAATACGGAGCCGAGCATTCTTATCTTATTTCCGTCTACACCAACCCTTCCGTAACTGGCGTATCCGGTTGACACACCTTTTATCTCCATGGGCGAAGGACAGACACGAAGGTGTATGCGATCGTGATTCCATCTAGCGGCTACACCTCACCGCGCATAACACCGAAGCTTGGTACGCCGCCTAATCACTAATCAGCTTCCATAGACAATTTCCGTGTTGTGTCTCACACTAAAATTCTATTAACAGACTGCGCAGTGCCCGAATCACCGCTCCCCACCCATTTTCTAGACCCACGATCCGGCGAGTGTTCTATGGATCTAACCCAATATATCTGGTGTCGCACCAGATGCAAGTGTACAACGCTTGTGCACCCAAACAATTCAATGGCCCACAAGTAATGAATCAACACCTTCTCGATGCAAGTCCTGGAAATCTCCGCCCAACCATAACGCAATAACCAGGAAATCTTCACGAGAACCTTCCCTTCTATCTAGTGGAAGTTCCCATATAGAAAGTCAGTGACCATCATCCCAAACACCCCCATCGATTTTCGGGACCCCCTTACTTGGTTTGTGGAGTATACAATAGCTGTATTTTCAACTTGGGTCGCTTATTGTATCCACTCACAATGTCTAAACCATCCGCCGGAAACTATTACATCGTCAACAGGGAGGCCATGTCCGATGGTACATTACTCGCCATCACTTTCAATGGCGCAGATGCTACCCTAACTGTCACCGAGCTCGGGAGTCAACCCACTCAAGTGGTGCGTCCGTCGCTGACGTCGAAACTCATGGTTGAAACCCTGACTGTCGCACGCAGTGGGTCATCAGTGATAATGACGCGGAGACGCAAGCCATCTCTCCTCAGGACACTGGCACCAGCTATCAGGTCGGCTTCAAGGGGGAGGACAAGCTCACGGTCGTCCCTGCTGATGATATTTTCTGGCACATCAGCGGAACTGACGGTATATACACGTTTGTGCTTTCCCCCCGATGTCAGCTTCGTGCATTGAGTGCCTCGATTGGTTGTCAGCATTCGGAACAAGAGCCTCTTCCCGTGGGCCCGGGTCTTTTGGGGTCTCAGAAGAGCGGAAGTGGGTCAGGTTGTCCATACCAGCGCTGCAGAGGACAATGTCAAGCAGAGCTGGGAGTTGATCCCCGCTTGAACTGTAGAATGCGCTTGTTTACATACCGAATGTACTCGAGATGTTGCGAAGTGTACTCGTACAATGATACTATGTTGGAAGTCGGGATGCACTTTGTGTGCTTCTCGACAGCCTAGGGTTTCTAGTTCGTTATGCGCCCGGCGGAGAGTGGGGAATAGGACCGCAGTTTGTTGATCGACTTCACTGACATGAGACAAAAAAAACGGAAATAGTTTGTGGGCGTTGATTAGGCCTACTAACCATAGATGGCATGAACTAGGCGAGGGAGCGGGACGAAATCATCGGCGCTGTATGTTAACTCCAAAAAAGAAGCTCAGGCTACGATTATAGACTCAGGGGTCACCCAACAAGATAGGATCGATCGGGACTGGAATTATGTCGGCAGGGTTCTGAGATCGATCAAAGGACATGCGTTCAAGTTCAAGCGTGTCGTAGTATCATGGATTAACAGTACACTTCCCAGAATCTTGAACGAGTTCGGGACTGCGGTGACGGTGTTCAGCGCTCACAGGGATGATTTTCAACCTGTTTGCAAGCCGCTGTCATCGCCAGAGCCTGAGCTGAGAGCTCACTGCCGCTTCATCGAGGCCCCAAAAGATTGTGAAGCCAAGGCTGCAAACTAATCGTGACGTTTGATGTGGGTAGCGGTAAAAGTCATGATGTGACCAAATGATTGTGAGGCTAGTATCTTATGGGATCTGGAGACTGCGGCGTCTTTGGGACAGACGACTTGGCCGGTCTCGAAAAGAGAGGGTCCATTGCGTTATCTCATCCAAGGGGTACGTGCTACTTGAGTGGGTAGTACTACCAATCTGGAGCATTGGCTTTAGAAAATATATAGTAGCTTCGGTTGTTTCCATTTGATATGGCCCCCTTGTCAATCAGGTGTCAATACGATACCGACCGTCATCTTCTTGATAATTTGCTTCCACCATCTCGACATGACATCCATCCTCGACCCCTCCACCATCGGCAAACCCAAGCGCCCCCGTAGACATGTCCGAACTCTCACGGGTACGTCCGAGTCCAACGATGTGATCGACAGTGCGCATATCGATCATGGCATCGTTTCAGGCTACATTCCAGAAAAAGATGATTCTGGCAAAGAAAAATGGCCCAGAGGTGAGGAGGAAGTGTGGAAGGATGGCTATCGGAAGCTCGATACGGGCAAGTGCTCGGGAGAACATGGATGAGTCGTTGGTCCTCACTTCAATTCTTATCTAGACATCCCATCCATCACAAAGTCCTTTGTAAACCACGTCCAAACATCGTTGGCACGCCAAGTCTATAGTCTCGATGACTTGGGCGCTTATCAGGCCACTGCGCTTTCCGTCCGTGACAATCTACTCGTACGTGCCCCCCTGACGAGTCTAGTCCCAACCAATACCTTTATCAGATCAATTGGAATGACACACAATTGCATTTGAACCGTAAAGGGGGAAAACGTGCTTATTATCTCTCCCTCGAATTCCTGATGGGACGCGCTCTCGACAATGCCCTCCTCAATCTTGGACTCAAAGACAGGTTTAGAGAAGGTGTCGACAAACTCGGGTTCAACCTTGAAGATCTCCTCGAGAAAGAGCGCGACGCCGGCTTAGGGAACGGTGGTCTAGGGCGCCTTGCAGCGTGTTATCTCGATTCATCTGCCTCCCAAGAGCTTCCAGTTTGGGGATACGGGCTCCGTTACAAGTACGGCATCTTCCAGCAGCTTATCTCCCCTGATGGTCAGCAACTGGAAGCACCTGATCCTTGGCTTGAGAATTCGAACCCTTGGGAACTACCACGCATCGATGTCGCGTACGAGATTCGTTTTTACGGCAAAGCAGAGAGGTTCCTTGACGGGAGTGGGCGCAGCGTATGGCATGGTGGTCAGGAAGTGCTTGCGGTCGCGTACGACGTCATGATTCCGGGATTTGACACCAGGAATACCAACAATCTACGTCTCTGGGAGAGTAAACCCAAGAGAGGCTTCGACTTGAACAGTTTTAACGGTGAGTAAACCCCGACAAGGATACAGCCCGTTGACCTAATATATCTCGTTTTAGCTGGAAATTACGAAGGGGCTGTCGAGGCCTCGAACAGTGCCGCTGCTATCACTTCGGTGCTTTATCCTAACGACCACACGACGTGTAAGTTGTTTATCTCTGCCGGGTTATCGTATGAGTAACTCACATTGTTGGGGTGACAGTTGGAAAAGAACTTCGCCTTAAACAGCAATACTTCTGGACTGCAGCGAGTCTCGCAGACATCTTACGGCGGTTCAAGAACCTTGGTAAACCGATTACGGAATTATCCGATTGTGCGTCACTGGGAAGCATACTTCTCCTTGATTGACTCACAATCATCAGATGTTGCCATACAGCTCAATGACGTCGGTACACCTTGTGGATTCCCAGTGCAACTTTGTTTGAACTCATCTTGCAGACCCACCCCACACTGGCCATCCCTGAGTTGATGCGGATTCTGATTGATGACGAAGACTTGCCCTGGCAAACAGCGTGGAAGGTCGTCACGGAGACCTTCTTCTTCACTAATCATACCGTTCTTCCTGTCGGTCTTATATCTCCTCGATCATCGTCGCCTTAACAAGGACTGGTTCTAGGAAGCGTTGGAAAAATGGTCTGTTTCTCTGATGGAGCATCTCCTGCCACGGTATTCTGTCCTCCCTTGTCCGATACTATCATTTAACCATCCTCTAGACACATGCAGATCATCTTTGATATCGTCAGTCCATGTCGTTTGAGACGAGAATATTACTAACTCTGGTCTCATGTTCACAGAACTAGTGAGTTGGTTTTGGTGATCACTTTTTTGAGTTGACGATGAACATGGGGGTTTCAAAGTTTATTCTTGCAGTGTGAGTGTGAGTTGGCCTCGACAGCCTCAGGCTAATGGTCTTAATAGCCATCGAACAAAAATTCCCTGGTGACCTTGACCGGTTGGCGAGGATGTCCTTGATCGAAGGCGAGTGATGTCAGTTTTCTTTTTGTCAAGTTCTTAACCGCATTGGTGTATTAGAGGGTGAACCGAAACAGATTCGCATGGCGCATCTAGCCTGCCTTGGTTTGTGGTCTTGTAAACAGCGTTGTGATTCTGACACGTCATGATGCAAACAGGAAGTCGCAAGGTTAATGGCGTCGCCGAGGTATGCCCATGTAATTTACCCTCGACGCACGTCGGTTTCAACGGATTCCCTAGTTGCACAGTGACTTGGTGAAGACGACGATCCTGAAAGACTTTGTGGATTACTTTGGTATCAGCAAGTATGTCCTCTTACACTCCTTGTCAATTGTTATCTAATGCGATACAAGATTCGGAAATGTCACCAACGGAAGTAGGTATCCTATTATAATGCTGGGAGCATTTTGATGACGAGCCTTCTACAAAGTCACACCGCGACGCTGGCTTGACCAAGTACGTCTCATCTTCGCCGGAAGCAAGCAACGCTGACATCTTCCTCAGTGTAACCCAAATCTCAGTGAACTGATCACCAACACTCTCAATATTCCGAAGAGCGTGTGGCTCAAGGATTTGTCCAAGCTCGAGGGGTTGTTGGATTATGTTGAAGATGAAATATTCCAGACCGAATGGGCTTCCGTGAAGCAGGCTAACAAGGAGAGATTAGCCCATTATGTCCAAACGACTCTGGGGTTGAAAGTTGACACGAAGGCGTTATTCGACGTCCAGATAAAGGTGAGACCAGCATATTGTCTATATCAACTAGGTTAACCTGTTACCGCGTACAGAGGTTGCATGAGTACAAGGTATATCGTCGCGGAGGGGAACACCTAACGCTCGGAGCTGACATCAAATGTAGCGTCAAACGCTCAACATTCTTGGTGTCGTTCATGTGGGTTGTCGTACCCACAATCCCCGAGTTTGTTGGAACTTACACTTCTCCCAGCGCTACTTGACATTGAAGTCGATGACACCAGAAGAAAGGAAGAAGGTCATCCCGCGGAACGTTTTCTTCGCTGGAAAAGCTGCCCCGGGCTGTAAGTCCTCACCAAGTCACCTTTGCCGCGTGCTGACACCACGACCACAGATTACATCGCCAAACTGGTATACTCTCTCCCTCTCATCGTGCATCCAAGTCGCTGACCATCTCCCAGACTATTCGCCTCATCGTGAACGTCGCTCGCGTGACCAACGATGACCCAGACACCAAAGACTACCTTCGCGTCTTCTTCCTTCCCGATTATTCCGTGACCTTGGCTGAAGTGCTGATCCCTGCCTCGGACATTAGTCAACACATCTCGACCGCCGGTACGGAGGCGTCTGGCACGTCCAACATGAAATTTTGCTTGAACGGCGGTCTTCTTCTCGGCACCGTCGACGGCGCGAACATTGAAATCGCCGAGGAAGTCGGTTCTGACAACGTCTGTGAGCGTCCCTGGCCCCCCCTTTTTTGTTACTTGCTATAACCACGCTGACGACGCACGCGCATCGATTCCTCTCCAGTCTTCTTTGGACACTTGACGCCCGCCGTGGAAGGTTTGCGGTACCAGCACGTGCACCACCCCGTGCCGGTGGAAGAAAAGTCGCCTGCACTCGCGGCCGTCTTGGACGTGATCTCGCAAGGCGCATTTGGCGAGAACGTCTACGAGCCGTACGTGATGTTTCCTTGGTTTTCTATCCTTGCCACGTGTCTCACCTTTTTTTGATGCAGCTTGTTGAACACCATTCGGCAGGGCGATTACTATCTGCTCACAGAAGACTTTGATTCTTGTGGGTATTTGGAAACGCTTGCGTTCGTGTACTGATGTCGGGTCCATGTGACAGACATCGCGGCGCTACAGATGGTAGACGAAGCTTACAATGACCGTACTGAGTGGATCAAGAAGAGCATCAGAACGACTGCCAAGGTGTGTCAACCTGATCGACTTGTATTGACGTTCAGGGGTATCCAACAACACAACTAGATGGGCAAATTCAGCTCCGACCGTGCTATCCAGGATTATGCCCAAGAGTATTGGAACATCGAAAGCATCAAAGTAGAATAGGAAAACGAAGGTGAGCGGGGAAATATCACGCCAAAAAAAAAGGTATATATCATAGAGGGTGTACGAATCGAAATTCTGGTATGTGTACAAGAAACCGAGGGTGTAAGGTAGATATCCTAGCGATGAGCATGTGTTAGATTTGGTGAAAGTAGGAAAAGGAATGTGAGCCCAAGTGCAAATGAGATAAGGAACGAGACCGCGAGAGAAATGCGCATACGATGATGAGAAGTGAAAGCCGAAAGAGGACAAGGATTGCATCTGTTTCAACAGAACGTCGACGTGAGGAACAAGGGGACTGATGGTTGGAAGCGAGGTATGAAGCGCGCTGGAAAGTTCTATGGTTCCGCAGGCGCAATCTCCTCAGAGAGCCCAGCTGGCTCATGCGAGGACACGTCGATTTCGGCTGACATGGGCGCGTGAGCAAGGTACCTCACGCGAGGTCCGTCAACACTTACTCGTCAGGGGCTGCTCGGCAAGATCGACTACTTGCTGCGGTTCACTGACTTGGGTTCTCCCGTTAATTTCGACTATAGGTGCGGCCATAGAGCCTTGTGAGCATGGCATGTGTTGTGTATAGTAGTCAGACCTACCCTCTGGTTCACTTGCGACATCTTCATCAGATTCTTCAACGGTGACCGGGAACGACTCCTCCGCTTCCACGGGGGCCGGCACATCTTCGATAACAGTTCCCGGCGCACCGACTTCGACCCGCTCTAGTTCAGTCGCAAGCGTTTCAGGCTCGCTGGCGTTCACGACAACCTCATTTTCTTCCACCAGTACACCATGTTCGGGAGCAAGAGGAGTTGGCTCGGCGTCTTCGGCGAGAGGCTCATCGAAAGTGTCAACCGTGGGGTGCTCCACTTGAGGCTCCAATTGTACTTCCACCTCGACGGCGGAGATCACTTCGGGAACGGGGTCAGAAACGATGGGAGGATTCACGGCCTCGTCAACAAACTGAGGCACAGGCTCGCTTGATGGCTGATCTATGGGAGCCAGCGCGTCCTGGGCTGCGGGCTCCTCAATAGTAACAATGGGAGTAATGGCAACAGGTTCGCTCGCAATCGGCACTGCATCTTCTACAAGGTCCTGCGCTTCGTGGGTGACCGGCTCCGCTGCCGTGTCCTCGACGGCGGGGGAACTTGGAGCACCCATAGCGGGCTCGCTCGCCTCATTGACAACCGCCAGAGTGTCTTCGACCGGTACGCTTTGCGGAACAAGAGTAAGTGCTTCTGCTTCTTCAGCGGGGACATCAGGTGTTGATGTGGCTTCCGCCTTAACAGCGACATCTTCATCTACCGTGGCTAACGCGGCAGTTGTAGCTTCTAGGTTGGATCCGGTAGATAATGCCTCCACCGCCTGTGTATCACGAATCTGAGTTGGCAGCTCTGCTTCCGAGCAAGGTTGCACTTCTTCACCCAGTGGGATATCTGCAATCGGAGCCTCCACAACGCCTTCTGTGACATGGTCTTGTGTCTTGGCTCCCACCTCTTCAAATTCGGGGGTAATGACCGGAGCAGCTTCGTCAGGCTCGTGGACGTCAGCGGCGATTTCTGGGCCAGGAGTTTCATGGATCAATGCAGCATGTTCTAGAACAGGCGCTGGCGCGGCCGTATCTTGAGTCTCGACGATACGATCCTTGTGAAGGAAGCTTTCGGGTGCAGGTTGAGCCTCTACCTCAGCAGGAGCCACGTCTTCTGTCTGGTGAGAGGCTGACTCCGTGTCGGCGGGAACGTCAGCCTCAACCTCAGGCGATGGAAGAACTTCTTCCGCGGTCTGAACAATAGTGTCTTGCACGTGGAGTTGTGCCTCTCCAACGGCGTGCTCCGTTTCGACAGCCGCAGGCTGGACGCTGCTGCCAACGGCTAGGACAACCTCAACGCAGGGCGCTTCCTGCAACTCCGCGGCCACGGGTTGATAGGCCGCGTCGTCGATTGGTTCAAGTTGAGGGACTGCAGCATCAAGCGCCTCTGGCTTGGAAGCGGATCCACAAGCATCAAAAGAAACCTCTTGGCTAGGAGTCTCCTCGATCAATGCCACGAGCTCCGGAGCGGGAGTAGGTATTTCCGCAAATTCGGCAACTTCCTTGGCTTCTTCAACCTCACTAACCACGGAAGTTATCAAGTGTGGTTCCACCTGAGTTCCTATCTCAGCGGCGATAACCTCCGTCCCATATACCGGGGAAAGATCATCAATCTCGTGTTGACCGACAAATTCGTCGGCAAATACCGCCACGGGATCAGCGGAAGCGGTCTGCGATGGTACCTTAGTCACGTGTGGTTCTTGGACAGTAGGCTGAGGGGGTTCGTCGCTGACAACAGCGACGACCGCAGGCTGGGCGAGAGGCGTTGCCGCCACCGACGCGACGGTTTCAAGGGCTGAAGGCATAGCAACAGCTTCCGCATCTTCCCGCGAACCGTTATCTCCAACGTCGACCTGGACTACGTTGGACAGGTTGCGTATAAATTCAGCATGGTGACGCTCATCGCGATCCGCTGTCTGCGCAACAAGCTCGACAGGTTGGTCCTCGGCTTCGGCAGCAATATCCTGCTGAACTTGTTCTGCTCGAATGTGTACTTCTTCAACGATGGGATGTTCCGGGAAAGACGCAGGCTCTGAAGCGAGAACTGTAGGGCCGTATGTGCCCCGTGTAGACCGCCAATCAGATGTGTCTGTCGCCAGCGGAGAGATCTTGGTTACTGGAATGGCTGAACTATTACCCTCTGGGTTAAGAGTGTCAAGGGCATGTGGTGAATCTCGCTCGACAGTAATGGTCTCCTCAGAGGCTCTAGCAGACGAACGCGACAGTACGGAGGAACTATTGCACCGGTCCCCAGATGGTGAGGCAGGCTCAATTGAGTGTGCCTTCGTCGCTACCTGAAGGAGTTCATATTCCGTCTGGTCAAGTCAGTACCTTGACTTGCACTTCCAAGACAACATTCTCACCTTAAGCACAGGTGCAGGTGGAGCGGCAGCGATACATGCAGTAGAGATCTCATCTGCTTTCAGCCTATCGGCAACGTTGACTGTCACGCCACTGTCGACAGTGGCTCTGACGGCTGCAATCTCATCAACATGGAGACCCGCTTCGGCGGGAGGCGCAAACGGAAATGCAGACTCTTCCTCAACAAGAACCTCTCCGAGTTCTCCCGCAACTGGAGTTTTACCACCCGACTTCTTGAGGTCCAAGTCAGTCGCCGATTTGCTGAAGACGCTGAAACGTTTCCGAGCAGATGAAAAAACCGAGTTGATACGAAATCCGGATATGTCAGATTTGAAAGATGGGCGGGGAGAACGACCTCTGCGTCCATCCGGAGATGGAACGCGGGAAGATTGTGGTTCCTGGTGAGTATATGCTTGCTCAATAACAAGCCATCGGATGGCCTGTTCAGCACTCGGGATTTCCTTCAAACCACAAACCACGAACGTCGGCCAGTTGGCAGAGATAGGATCAATGATAGCGTCGCTCCAGAAGTCAATGAAGGCTTCGTCGATTTGTACCACGTGTACTGAGGCAAGCTTCGTTTCGACAATGGATGGCTCAGGATCGGAGTGGGATGATGGCGGGGTGCCCGATGGCTCGCGGTCCTTGGAACGTCGTCTGCGAGTACGTGACTTGTGGCGACTAGACTTGCGGGAAAGCCTGGGTTGAGTTACCTCAACATCGTCGTCCTGGCTCAAGAGAGCAGCTAGAGGCTGCGTAGTTGGGGCGTCACCAAACCCGCTCAGAGCAAACTGCGCCCAATCTGTGATCACGACCGAAGACGGTGAAGTAGGAGATACAGGTGTAGATCCGTCGTTTGCATTCGCTTTAAAGAAGGCGCGATCAAAAGCCTTGGTGAGTGGAGAGGAACGTTTACGAGACACAACTTTGGTGATAGGCGACGTCAAGAGTGTGGGCGACGTAGGAAGATTGTTATCGGCAGGAATCGAGCACAATAAGCGAATGGTCTCGTCGACAAAGATCCGAGCGAACTGAGGTCCTTCTGGATCGGACGAGGTTGTCTCTTCAAAAGCTGTGGTCTTCAGGGTATTCCATAACTCTATATGCTCATTCCCAGAAGAAATGTCGATAGGGAGTTGGAACGCTTCAAGAAGAAGGTGGATCGGGTGCTGCTTTGGTTGCTTTGCACCGTGCGCCAGGACAGTCTCGACGCGAACGAAAAGTGCATCGTACTGACGAGTAGAAAAACGAGGCCGGGAGAGAAGATCGTCATCCGCTGCAGCGCCTTTGCTGTACGGGTAGTACTTGACCAGCTCCTGAAGGCGTGTGGGCAGACGCAACGCGAAAGACTCCTCCCTGTAATGCTGCCGTTAGTCAACACAACATCGTCTCCCTGTCCAAGCTCACCTCAAGCGAGCAAGGAATAGATGTTCCAGAACGCGGCCGGCGCGCTCCCATCGAGCGTAAAACTGGTTCCAATCGTCTTCTTGTTCCACTCGAGTAGCTACGAGAAGCCAAAGACCCAAAAACTTTGATAGTTTGCTACCAGAAATACTGTTTGCCTCTGCATGGGACGCGAGTGATGATATCAAACTGAGCGTTACGGTCAACAGCTCGACATGGGATGCAGGCAGCTGAGGTAACAAGAGTTCGGAGAAGCCTTTGGAGGGGTACGACGCATTACGCTCCGCACGGAAGAAAGCATTGTACCATCCCCATTCGGCACCGTCTTTACCGAAATGATCATTCTCGAGCGAGAGATGACGGAGACCCCAACGAAGCACAGCAGCGACGTCATGGGGGGAGCGCGTATAATGGAGCTCATTTTCAAAAGCTGAGGTGGGGGAAGCGGGTGTTGAACTTGAAGGGAGCGTGGTTATTTGGCTTTGAGTCAAGGAGCGGATAAAGAGGGAAATGAGTCTGCGCTGAACATCAGGCGATGCGGAGAGCCAATGTGGATGCATGATTCCGAGAGTCTCCAAGCCTGATTTGGACAGATGAGCGAAAGAGCTGCAAAGACGATACAAAAAGCATACCGCGCTCGGTAATGGCCTGGGCACACGCCCGAATGAGAACGAGAGCTTCCAAAGGACTAAGACGTTTCGCAGCGATGACAGCATCGTCGAGCAGTATCTCAGAGTCGGGATCTGCGTCGAAGACGACGCCTAGGGGACGGGAGTCTGAGTTTTCTTTGGGACCAGGAAGCTGCAGCGTGAGGTGCGGGATGTCATCTGGATGCTTGGCAGGCTTCTGAGAGACCCCACGAGTCTTTGGTCTGAAGAGGGAGAATCCTATGTCGCGGTCTGAGTCCTTGGCTGGCTGAGCTTGGGGGAAAGTGGAAGCAGAAGGAGAGATGGGGAGGATCGCCTCGTATTTTCCATCAAGCAAAGAACTATCGGAGGGTTCGCGCGCCGGGCGCGCGGCCTCCTTGTCGTCATGCTTCTTATAACCGAATACTTTGTTCAGAAATGAAGGCATGGCGTGGCAAGCATGCCCTGTTGAACGTGCGGATCAGTGGAGGCAGACCGGACCTGTAATAAAATGGGCCTAGGTCAAGATTAGTTATCAGCACGCATATAGCCACGTTGAATCCGTACCACAGACGTTGAGCAGAACACTTGGACAACGACGAGAACGTCCAGTAAACGAGAGGAGAAAAGAAACGTCTTTTGAGCTTGGATAACCACCGTGGGAAACCCCCGTATTCGTTGTCAGTGTCCGTGTCACGCTCGCGTCATTTTCCTTTCCTCTGATGTTGTAGAGACTGCGCGATGAATATATAGGCAGCCGGCGTGCGCATGTTGATATGTATACTTGACACCCATGACCTCGGGACAGTGTGACCAGGCACGCGATGAGGCTGTTCCAGTGTCGAACCTGGTCAGTGGCTGCCGTGCGGTGAGCGCCTAACTTCTACCCGACACCCCACATCGCGACTGCGAGCGTCGAGGGCCAATCCAGCAGTCAATGTCGTCCTACGACCAAAACTTGCTCGACGCAGCGCCAAAGGCAACTCGCGCACAGTTGCAGGTAAGCCGCCTTAGCACAGCCTCGTGCCTTCTCTCATCCCACGTAGGAAGGCTACAATGTCGACCTCCTCGAACAACCACCTCGGCGTTCGCCTTCCGTGCGCAACCCGGTACCTCCTCTTCCACAAATACCCTACCCAGCGCCGGTCACCGCGCCCTTTGTACCAGCCATCGCAGAGACGAGTTCTGGTGAAAAAATCGGTTCTCCCGCATACACCACCGTAGCGCCAACGTCTAAACCGTCCTTTTGGCGCACCCGTAACGGCGTCATAACCATTTTCGTCATCCTCCTCATCGTCATCGGGGCCGTGGTGGGTGGAGCAGTGGGTGGGACGGTGAAGAAGAGTAGCAACAACAGTGTGCAGTCCACTGGCTCACAAAGCATTAGCTTGTCAGGTTCTTCCGACTATAGCACAACCACGACAACGCAATCCGCTACTCAGGGTTTCGCCGATCCAACTCGTGTCATAGCAACCAATCCGGCAGTGCCAGTGCCAGTGAGCACAGGTCTTGTGCTCGACCACACCGGCGCGGAGGGTATTTCGCACGTACTCTAGACAATATTTGGAAGATACCTTTTGACAGTCTATCCACTTTATCGCTTTGCTTTATCGCTGTACATATCATGATTCCATCTCGTATTACTACAGTAGCTGAAATGATTCTGTCTACCCCTATTCCCGAGCAACTACTGTGGACACGAATATTCATCGCTGCAATTGACTAGTATAAAATTACAAGGATTAGAATCGTACATACAACCAACGATCGCTCTGCTTCGTGCATGGGCTTACCGAAACCATCCCTTGGGTTGAACGACGTCCTCGTCTTTAACCTCGCCATCTCTGCGCTGTCTGAGCGCCTCCAACATCTTTGCAACACCATCCACGTCACCAACACTCGCTCGCCCACCATTCCAATCGACCACCACCGGCCACTTGAGCGCATTCGGATTCTGCGTACCGAGCTCTGCGACGCCTGTCGCACTCTGAGGCTGCTCTTCCGCCCTTGGCGCGTTGGGATGCGAAGACAAGAACGTCGCATACGACGGTGCCGAGACGTCTTTAGGAGTCACGAATGCAAGAATCGTCCGCAATTGATCCGGCGTGGGTGGCTTCGACTCAATGACCTCGAGGTTGAAATCAAGAGGGGGCGCATCAGGCTTGCTAGACGGATACGGTGCGGACAGCGACGCTCGCAGCATGGCAAGCGCCTTTACCGAAGGGGGCGACGACGGATGATGACTGTGGACATCCATTAGCAACGATTCTCGCCGACAAACGGTGTGCACAAACAAAATGGATATTTGAGGCTGTATTGTCATATCAATCAGGAAGAAAAAAAAGGTTGTGTGGGGCAAAAGCGTACCAGACGCCTCGAAAATGCGGAGAACATGTCAACGACGGTTTGTCTTTGGCCTCGCCGTTTGCTCCGCTACATCACGATGATGACGTAATGGTGGTCAATTGTTGACCCAACCCACTTGGCGTCTATAATACGTCCTCGCTCCAAGTTAATTTTCTTAGCGACTCGATCAGTGCACGCGACATCCGCATGGCCTAAAATTCTAGCCTAGTTTTCATATGAACAATGGATCCGGTGCCAACCGGTGAACCTTTGCGATAATCGGTACACCCAAACAAGCAGGTCTTGTATTCGAATTTCGAAAGCAAACTCAATGCAGTGCACGAAAAAGGGAAATCTGCCGAGATTGAGAGGGTCGTTCACCCGAAAGGCTCGCTTTAAATCTTCCAGGATTGACTAAGGTTCGTGATCGTGGCCCAAGATGAGTGGGTGGGGGCGTTGCGCTACCCTGTTCCGCATCCGTTCCGTGAGTCAACTGGCCCTGGCATGGTTGATGGTATACCGATATTGTCGGGACAGGCCGCTGGCATGTCCCCGCCATTCGACTTTTGGGAATGCGCAGCATGACCCGTGTCTGTGCTCCCGACTACCTACCAGTCAAAAATACCGTCGTCTCCACCTTGCTGGGGAATGCCGCCGGCGGAACTACTCGACTCCAACGCTCGTGGCAAGCCAATGGGTCCCTATCGAGCCTAAACCATGCAACCGATAAATTATCCGAGGAATCAGTGCAGCCCGAGTGAAGTACTTTTTACGAGTCTCCATTTGGAGAGACCCGCCATCTGTCATGCTGTAAGATGCTATCTAGGATCGCTTAAATGCTCACGCGTCAACGAGAGAGAGGGGGCATTGTTGTTCAGTTACGAAAGAGCTGCTAACGCTGTGATGGAGGAGCTCGGCTATCGGCGCGTGAAAGCTTCTCATTTATTATTTCCCGATAACGCCGGGAATAGTATCTGATAAGTGTGGGATCATGGATGTTAGGCACAATGATGGGGTGGGCGTGGCTTACCTGAACGGACTTTCCCGCTCATGGTTCGTCGGGGAGGAGGTCGGGCCTCGCGTCGTTGTCAATGATCGTCGATAATTTGTTCATGACGAGCTTCTGTAATCTTGTCGTCATGACCAAGGGCCGTGTGGGCGTACCGTCCACACGCTTTCAAGTTGGACGTATCAATCCGTGTCGTGTGTCAGTGTTCAATTTTCAGTGTGACAATTCGGATCCTATATGTGTCTAATAGACGTAAACAAGTGGACGATCTCTCGATCGTGATCGTCCTGTGGTCCATCCGTGTAGCGTGCAGTGAGAAGTTATAATTAGTTGGAGGCCTTTTCTGGGCGTGAGACGAGAAGACAATGTAGAGCGATTGCAAGGGTTGAACGTTGATTCAACCGGCGAGCCTATCGCCGTTGGTGAAGAAAACGATGTTGCCTGGTGCTGCGCACGTACTTAAGTGGTTTGCAAAGTGGAAGATATTTCAGGCATGAGGACTGCTAGTGCTTGGGTTGCACTGTTTAAGAGGGATTTCGTTTCTAGGTAATCAGACAGGAGGGACGTTCGGACCGCAATACAAATTATAGGGCAAATGTTACTAGGGTATACTAGTAAAAACAGGTAGATAAATAACTGGCATGGATACAGAGCGGTCAAATGAATGTTCCTAAACGCTATAGTGATATATTACTTGAGACACACGTTGAGCGGATATTGTCTATGCGCTAGTAAACAGAGGATTCGAGTCGAAGTAGGTGGTGGAATAAGTGTGATCCGTCTCCAATGGACTGTCATAATATGACATCCTGCCAGAAGAAACGACATCGTAACCGATTGGCATTTGGGAAGCGCAATGTGGGTGAGCGTTAACCGAGTTGTCGCCAATGGAGACGGGCGACATGGCAGGCATATCTGGTGAACAGGCGAGGCTCGAAGGGCTGGATGTACCGCTTGAACTTGCACGGGACTGCGTGGCAGAGATTGGCGGATATGGGTGGTACCCACGGCTAGGTGGCGACTGACCTCGGTCATAACCTCTCAGTAGGGAAGGTGTCACGCTCCTGTGGCGCCTCACTGGACCAGCCACACCACGGGTCATTACAGACCGGTGAAGAGACACCTGATCGAACTCCGGTCGACAAGGTGGGGCGGAAAGAGAGGCCATTATTGGCTCTCTGCAATGTGAAGACACGGAGTCAGGAGTGGAGGAAACATGCGAGAGACCGGCCCAGGTCATGTTCGATGTGTCAACGGGGGGAAGGTAACCCAGATGGGGTAAATCACCATCTGCGCTAGGGATGTCGAGAACTGCGGGAACATTATGAGAATAATATGGACTCAGAGCGGGATTTGAGGCGGCAGCACTCCAGTTCGACGTCAAGGTACCAGGCGCGGCGACGAGACCTTCTTCGTCTCCCTGAATATCTTGCAGATAACCCGGCACCTCCACTTCGCATATCTCCATGTTTGGCATCCCATTTGAGAACGGCATTGAGGAGAAGTCGCCTTCATCCAATGCCTGGTTATCAGTGTCGACATCAGAAGCTGCGAAGTCGCCGGAGTTTGTGTCATCCATGTCAGCGCGGAAATGGATGCGAAGGTGCTGATTGAGGTTATCGGACCTCGAGAACCGCTTCATGCATCGGTCACATTGATATGGACGCTCCATCGTGTGAGTGCGCACATGCCGCTTCAAATGCTCCATACGTTTGAATAGCCGTCCGCAACAGAAAAGTGGGCAGACGAAGGCCTTGGACGTAATTGGGCTCCCAGGCCCCGAAGAATTCGTGACGTGGGAGTAGGATGGTAGAGGGGCGCTGTCGGGGTTGTGACAAGGGTAGGTGTGTGATAGTCTCTGCGCTGAGTCGTCGCAGGCAGCATTTTCGTATGTAGCGTATACACCACCGTCAACAGATAAGCCAGACGTGAGGTGAGGGGGATTTATATCTGTCGGTGGCGTTACAGGGACGAGTTTCGGTTCGCCCCTAGCTTGCGCTATAAACATATCAGCGGCCGAGGTGGTGCGGTCGCTGGCTCCATAACCACTGCCCATACTCGAAGAGTCGTTGCGGGAATGATGGCTCCCATCTGGGCTGCTGCGGTTGATTCCCGAAAGATTTCCGGGATGAAATTTACTAGCCGGCTTTTTACGGCGCTGCTTGTACGTTGGGGAACCCTCGAATAGCGTGAACGGCAGGAGCGGCAGGTGGGATCGCTGGGCGGCCGACGAGAGTTGACTGGGACCTGTGCCCTCGATACGAATCATGTTATGCTGACTGGCCGCAGGAGTGGCGGTGGACAGGTGTCCGTTCCCATCATCTATGGCTTGTGAGACTACTCCATCGCGTGCCAGATGAGAGCTGGAATCTGCTTCTGCTTCTCGGCCACCCAACACCTTTCCGAATTGTTCGTAGAGGCTGCGCTGCGGCTCGTACGTAAACGACAACGCTGGCTCGCCCACAACGACGGTCGTAGGCTCGAGGCCCATTTTCTCGCGCTTGAGGTCGCGCTCGAGTGCATCAAGGAAGAGGCGATCATGAGGGACGGAGTACCTGTGGATCGGTGAAATGAAACCATATGGGAAGGACACAAGTCACTCACCAGTAGAACACCTTTTGCTTTTTTTGTGTACGGATACATTGGTATTTAAACAGAAGGTCTAAGAAAGGGGACTGAACAGACATGAGTCGGTGCGTCCTGAGATGGTATGGAGAGGATCACGTACCTTGGGCTCTTCCAGAGTGGCATCCACACCAGGCTTAAGGTTGCGAAGGTCACTGAAGACGCCCTCTTCAAATTTTTTCATGTTTCTGACGGGTCGCCCGAAGGCTTCAAATCGGAAGACCAAAGCACGAACGATGTCGGTACCAGTGACATGAAAGATACCCGACCAGAGGACGCATGAGACGTACTCCGAAGACGGAAGGAGGAAACGATTCATTGAAGGGTGCGAGGAAGTGTGGGCGACAGGCCCAGGGTCCCCTACGGAGTCATCTGCAGAGCGCGAGGAGCCCGACGACGACCAGCGGGATGGTGCTGTGGCGAGGAAGTGCTTGAGTCTGTCCAGATGAGCAATGTTATCCTGCTCCTTGGCGGTGAGTGATCTCGAGAGGTCCTTTGTAGTCAGGCCCATAGCGAAAGAACGAAAGGAGGAGATGCGAAGCAGAGACTCCTGGAGGAATGATGCTTCGGGGAGTCTTGGTACAGCTTTACCTGTGTTGATGGTGGTCCATCTATAAAGCTTCGTTATTTTGGACATTCCACTCCGCGATAACCCATTCTTGGCTCACCAAAGAGGGACAAGCAAATACGAAAGGTGAGAAAGAGATCTTGACCTGCGCTTGATGATAGCCGTGCTGTGCACGGACTCAATAATCATGTTCATTTTGCCATCGCCTGCCATGCCATGCTTGTGAGGTGTCGGCGCTCGAGGTTTTCTCCGGTTCCGATGATGCAAACATGATGAGTCGTTTCCCGCGAAGCTAACCCTGAATGTGGTGTACCAAACAACCCATGCACACGATTGTGGACATTGGCGGTACTGGAAAGAGGCGATTCGGACGAAAAGGCTGGGTGGGGTAGAAGAGTGCGCCACGCCTGACAAGGTTTTTAGTTGACGGAGCCAAGAAAGGGAGAAGTGTCGATTGTTATCAAGCCAGACAGGTCGATCAGAAAGTGGACAAGGATACCACCCGGGAGACGGAATCGCCGATCCGTGTCCCCAAGAATCTCTGCAACTGTCTGCTCCCGATACAGAATGGAGGTGGATGAGGAGCCTGCATTTGCACTGTCAGGGACGGGCAGATAGAACCTCGTGGCACCACCCATGAATCGGCGCTGGCGAGGCGCTGATGTGCGACGGTCGCATTCCCGATCTTGTCGGCACGGCACGGCCCGCAAGGGTCATAAACCTTACCTCACTTTAACGTGCGCGGGGAGGCGGCGCACGTGGCCAAGAGTGTTCAGGTTAGCACTACTTCTTGGTATGCGGAAGCTCGGTTTTGCCGACTGTTCGCACTTGTCAGTCTTCTTGAGGAATGGCCGCTACACTGTACCCCACGACTGTCAGTCCATGAGGGCGTTGACCTGTCGGATCTCCAGTGCCACGCCCGAAATCCTTGTGCAAACACGACCGTCCCCCCTGTGACCGCGCGTCGCCTAGGCGGCAACCCTTCAAATTCATCACCATGGGAGCCACGACGCCCGTGGCTCCGTGGTCCCTTTCGGAGTGGATGTCTAGAGTTTAGTCGAGTTGGGATGAGCCCTACTAGCCACAGCCGCAGCTAGTCTGCTTTTGGAAGACCACGGTGGCAGGATCGCCACTGATCAGGGTGATTCCCTCCCCCTCGCAATCGACGTCGAAAACGTGTCACGTTAATAGTGCCACACCCACAGCCTCGTCTTCAAGCGTCTGCATTCTCGACACCCCTGGGGCGCACGTACGGTATATTACATGCTTGGCCGTACTCTACAACATCGCTTCGCCATCCCAATTATAATATGCAAACCTGTTAAGCGTCCATCTAAGCTCCGAGCCACTGCCTCCCCCTTTTATTGCCGACAGCTCATCATCTCTGCATATCACTCCATCAGCTTCGACCGCTAAAATCATCTCTGTAGCGAGCGAAATTGTGATATTCTCCTCTCGAGCTATCTGGCTCGTCGTTTGTCCCCCCGAGATGGTCAAGTAGCTCGAAAGCCGTGCCGCAAATGCTGCATGCGTGTATGCTGGCGTGTGGAGCACTTGTAAACCTGAGTTGAATATTCTGCTCCGAATCGGTGGCGACGTATGTAAAGGTAGGTGTTGCACTGCCTGTAAAAACGTCGAGGGTGGAATAAGGGCTAGCAGGGCATACGATCATTACCCTTGGATATTATCTCAATTTCGTATTTCAAACTCACCCACACCTCTGGCGCGATTCCAGCCACCCCAAACCTCGTCCAGGCCAATTACTCCTCGTTCCTTCATAATTCCTCCCGCTTTATGTTCCGGTCCATCATCCCACGAGCCCTGAAGCACTCTCGCAAGTTCACGTGCTAATTCTTCCATCCATGTCTTCTCGTCCTGTATCATGTCCGCTGTTACCGGCGCGTTGGACAACTGTAACCCGAGCTGAGCCAAAGAAGACCGTATGAATTTCGCTTCCTCTGGTTCTGAGGATGGCACAAGCGAAGTCGTCACGAATAGCGATGATGAAGATAAACTCGTTGAATCCGAAGCAGAAGGCATCCACGCTTGTGGAGACACCGCGTTGTTCACTGTGGGTCCATTGCTTGGCGCGCCAATTTTCTCGTTCAGTTCGGCGGCAAGGTGGACAAGGTCGTGCGCCTTCACCATCAGCGCCTCGAGATCTTTAAATGCATCGGACAATTCTGTTTCAGCGTTTTGTGCTGATGTCTCGACGCTGCGTAGAATGCCATCTACCAACTTCCTTCAACACACACCCAGGGAAAAAAACGATAATTAACTTACCGATGCCTGATCTTCGCAGAGTTCCTGGCGTCGAGCCTCCATCAGGAGAAACGGCGCCAAGGCTGGAAGCACCACTTCTATGTCCTTTACCGAGTTGCCTACCCTAGATAGAAATTTAGCGGTGAACCTCTTGAACCATATCGCTAGAAGACTGACCTCCCATGCCCTCGTCTTCAGAGCGCGTCTAAGAATCGTATAAAATGTCCTGTCACCACCTTTTCGGAAACTTAGCTTGATAAGGGGATCAGTGGAATCCGAAATGCTGTCTTCAACAAGTGGGGATGCAGGTCGAGACGGCGGCGCAGACTTGCTATTAATTCCAGGATTTCCTGGAGCAAGCGGCAATGGGGTAGAGCAGACCTCGCAGTTTCGAAGGGAGGGGTGGTTCAGAAATGTGCACGCGATACATGCAATCGGTAGTTGCTCGCTAGTCGGCGGTGGGGAGGTGGAAGATCCAGACAGCGTTGACAAGGCGACAGGGAGAGATACGGTCGACCCAGGTTGTGAGGTAGACAAGGCTAATGCTTTGGGCCGAGGGGAACCCGACAGCGCGCTTCTGGGCACTCCGCAGAGGGCACATATCCGTGCGGCGGCCGGACTGAGCCCGGGGGGATTGCGGTGGTTACACACCTCGCAAACCCAGCTCTCCAAACTGCCGTTGGCGCCGCCCTGACTACCAGATGGGGGAACGAACGTGGGATCGAGGTACAGTGTGACCTTGGGCGAGGACATGAATAAGCCCGCGTAGTGATCAGTCCGCATAATGTGAACGAGATCCAGACTGAATGATTGCAAAACTGGTTGTTGCGAGTTCACGAAGAACAGGCGATGCGAGGACACATGTGCTGTACCAGACTGATGATTGGCAGCTTTCTGAAGACTGCAGATTTAGTGTTGGTTGACGAGATAAACGAATTGTACGATCAATCGTATGTGCCCATAGAAACCACCGGCGGAGGGAAGAGACAGAACATACCCATCGTAGATCCCAACGCTGTCTTGAGATGCGAGAAGGTCTTCATCATCGTAAAGAAGTGCTGAAATCGGAATAGTACCGTCTACGGAGATAGTGAATCGGCGCAGGACCATGACCTCCAGTACAAGAACAAGGCGCTCCCAATCTGGTGTTGTCACGCGCGGATGCCCCTCGCCAAGAAGAGATTATCGGCTGCACGACGACTCTGAATGCCGCCGAAGAAAGTGATCTTGCTGACGTCGGGTTGGGTTGAACTGTTGTGCCCAGACTACCTTTACTAGTACCTGTCATTATGTGGGTTGTGGGAATTGGCGAGAGGGATGTCCCACGTACGCAAATATATGGAAAGTCTCGAGCTCAAGGTCGGATCGAACCGCCTCAGGTGAGCTTTGGATACAGTAATGCGTGCGGGTGAGACGTCGTACTCTCCCTTCGGACTTCGGCTAGGTGGTTATGACAAACGAACCCCGGACACCATTATCCTTTATTCCGAGGTTATACCCAAATCCCCTGATTTTCTCAAGTACAGTTGCATTCCACACAGCCCTTCAATGACATCCAGGGCAAACAATAAACTCGCCCATCAAGTAAACGACTTATTGTACGGAGGGCAGGCACCTCCACAGTAATCGCCGACGTACGCGTAGGATGAAGACCATCGTTAAATAACAGGCGATAAAGGATTTGAAACATAGCTCCCGCTGGAAGTTTACGTGTATCCATCACCATCAGCGGGACTTGGCGACAGAGTCAGCGGACTCACAATGCATGTCAATGTGTCACTGGAAGCGATGTGGTCTCGACTACTTCTTTTTCTTTGCTTTTTTCTTCTTTACTCCACCAGCAGCCGAGCCAGTTTGCGCGACAGACACCGGAGATGCTGCCCGTGGGTGAATTGAATCTCCGGTAGCCAACGACTGGGGTGGAGCAGCGGATGGGGGCGGATCCGGACGCCTGTTCTGCATTTTCTGCATCAAAGAAAGGTTGAGAGACTCGAATCGATTGAGAAAAATCGATGAATAAGTTTTGAACTTGATGCACTGTACATGAAAGATATAAGATGATCCTGAATGAATAATCACATAGATCGCATACTGTTGTATCATCAGTGATCTTGAGGACGAGCTTTCCCTCTGATGATTTCCATTTTACACAATATCGCGTCTGGGTGACGCGATAAAGTTGAGCAATATGCTATCAATGATGAAACAGACCTTTCCCGGCGACTTGACATACAAGTTTTCCGCAGCTTCCTGGTATTCCTGCCAGGATGCGATGTAGACCATGCTAACCTAAACCTGCTCCTCACTCAGCAAAGTCGCACGACTGGATGTCACCTGATGTGACAATATCACGTGCAATAATGTCACACTGCCTTCCAAGTTCCGAAGATACTCGGGTCTGGTCCAACTTGCCTCCGTAGACATCCGCTGCGCTCCAACCGTCCATCAAGAACGACCAAAACTTCCGCCCTTCCAAACGTAGTTTTGAAATGCCTACTGACCAACCCAAACGTGAGAATTTGTTTCCTGCTAATGACGAGCATCAATGGGAACCCTTTACTATAATTAAATAGCGCTTCCTTTCATTGCCAACTTCGCTGCTGGCGCAATTGCTGGCGTGTCTGAAATTCTGACCTTTTACCCACTTGGTAAGTCTCACGCGAGTCTCATTCTTCGCTAATCCAAAGCGCCCTCCCCCAGATGTCGTACGTTCTTGCACCTCTGTATATGTATCAAAATATCAACATTCAACACGGAATATATGATTGCAGGTCAAGACGCGTATGCAGCTAGAGACCGGCAAAGCCAAGCATGGCATGGTTGGTACTCTCACTTCCATTATCCGCGAGGAAGGGTAAGCTTCACATCAATCAATCTTGGCCAAGGCTAAAACAACAAGTTTAGTGTTGGCAGGTTGTACAGAGGTACAATGATATTATAATTTTGATCAACTTTTTTGAACGGCTGCTGTTAGGTCTGGTTCCGCCACTGCTTTTGGAAGCACCGAAGCGTGCGGTCAAATTGTAAGCAATACTTTATAATTTAGAGACCTTCCTCGCCAAATACTTCTTCTTACTTAGCGCCGCCAATGATTTCTGGGGAAAAACATTCATGGGGATGTCTGGTGAAAGCAAAATGACACAACAACTCTCTATTCTCACCGGGTGCAGCGCTGGCGCTACCGAGTCCTTTGTTGTTGTTCCATTTGAACTGGTTAAGATCAAGTGAACTTGCCACTGCTCTCCGCATTCTTGTGTGCTATGCTCATAGGCCATTGTAGGTTGCAAGATAAAACAAGCACTTTCGCAGGCCCAATAGATGTTGTTAAGCAGATTGTCAGGAAAGAAGGCGTTCTTGGTCTTTACGCTGGAATGGAGGCAACATTCTGGAGGTAGGATATCTGCCTGGCTAATGATGTGTAATGTTGAGGTCTTCTCACAGACACGTTTGGTGGAATGGAGGATACTTCGGATGTATCTACCAAGTCCGTAAACTGATGCCCAAAGCAGAGGTGACATCGTTCCTTTTGGCTCTGAATGTTTTATGGAAAGACAATTGCAGACTCCCCAAGGCCAGCTTTTCAACAACTTTGTCTCTGGAGCTGTGGGCGGTTTCGTTGGTACAGCCATCAATACCCCATTTGATGTGCGTTTAGGCGCGGTACCAATTGATCAAGAAGCTGAGGCGTTCATTTCTTAGGTGGTCAAGTCACGCATCCAGGGAGCTACCAAGGTCCCAGGGGCAGTACCCAAGTATAATTGGACATACCCTGCGTATGTTCGCTTTGCCTCATCCTCGGGAAAACATATCTTAACTATTGTGGTTAGACTTCTTACGATAATGCGGGAAGAAGGACCAGCGGCACTTTACAAGGGTTTCGCACCGAAAGTGCTTCGACTTGCCCCAGGGGGCGGTGTCTTGCTTTTAGTCGTCGAGTTTACCCTTGGTGTCTTCAGAAAGGGTGCGTCTAATTGCTTGTATATGCGTAGTCGCATAGTCGCTGATATGCCTATACAGCTTTGGGCCCACCATACATTTGAATCTAGAACGCTCACTCGTAGTACGTGGACATAGAACATAGTATGTACAAATCAGACCATTTTGACACCCGTCCAATGAGTAAACTCATCAGGACGAGGGCAAGTCGCGTGACATCGAGACGACTATGCGCACAGCCACACGATCGAATACTTAAAAGGCTGACGCCACACAGGGGCTTTTCCCCCGTCCACTCCAATGTCGACCACCAGCCGTCTTCCATTCGTGCCCGCCGCACGGGGCGACAAGCGCTCTCCTTGTCCCGCCCTGAATGCACTGGCAAACCATGGCTATCTGTAAGTTCTGTAACTGCCGTTCGCTTCGAGCACAACTGAGAGCCTGCAGTCCCCACGACGGTAGAAATATCGGCTTTTGGCAACTCATACAGGCTGTCCGCTCAGTCTACAACCTGTCCCTTCCCCTCGCAGCCCTGCTAGCGCTCGTTGGTATCCTTCTCTGTGGCCATGCTCTGCAGCTCGATCTCGACAAGCTTGCGCTGCACAACAGGATTGAGCACGACGCATCCCTCGTGCATGGGGATGCCCTCGCTGGCCATGCCGAAGCTCCCATCCCGGTCGATCCGGAGCTCCTCCACGCCCTTTTATCCCATGCGAATGAAAAGCAGGGATTGAGCCTCGATGCATTTGCACAGTTGCGGGTGGACAGAGAAGCGAGGTTGACATCACCGTTGGACTACCTGCATTCCGAGATTGGCACGGGCGAAGCTGCGTTGTGCTGGTTGCTCCTTAAAGAGGAGAACGGTCAAATACCGCCGTCGACGCTCGAACAATGGTACGGCGAAGAGCGTATACCAGAGGGTTGGGAGCCACCCACCAAGGGTGTCGGGTTGTTTGACGCTCGTCAAACGGCCAGTGAAGTGGCGAAAAAGATGGAAGAGATCAGACGGCGGTAATGAAAAGTAGGGGGCATCACTGCTTTTGCAGTGTTTGTAAAGCAAAGCTCGATTGCTGTAGTCTTGTACATATTCACATCTATATCATTCGCAGTCTCAGTGGCACGCGGATCGACCCATGGCGCAGGTCGCAGCACAATGTGGCTAGCCTGCGCACGTTACGGCGCAGCGCTCGATGGTAGCGAAAGCTGTTCATTGACTTGTTTATAAGGAGCTAGTATCGTTGCCCCTAAAATCGTCAGTATACCTTTACTCTATCATGGTGAGCTCAACGTCGTGTCGTGCCGACCATGATCCCAATTGATACATGTTACGCAGGCATCCGGCATCCAAGCTGCAGACGCGTGCATCACGACTTTCCAGCAGCTCAAGCTGGGCAAGAATTTCAAGTACATCCTTTTCGCTCTCAACGACCACTTGTCCGAGATCGTCGTCGAGAAGACCTCGGATGCATCAAACTATGAAACCTTTGTTGAGGACTTGCCAAAGGATCAATGCCGCTGGGCAGTCTACGATTTCGAATTCGAAAAGAACGATGGGAAGCGGAACAAGCTTTGCTTCGTGTCGTGGTGAGTTTCTCTTTCCGGGTTCCCTCGACGCGATGGGGGGGAACTTCCGAGGGCCGCCGACCTCAAGCATCATCACCGCTGACGTGCGACCATATCAGGGCTCCTGACGACGCGAAAATCAAGGACAAGATGCTGTTTGCTTCTTCCCATGAGGCTTTCAAGCACAGGCTAGATGGCGTGGGCTTCGAAGTCCAAGCGACAGACCGTTCTGAGGTCAGCCACGAAATTGGTTCGTCACTTGCGCCAGAAGATACTGTTATATCCTGATTCCTTGCCGATCTGCAGTGCTCGCCAAAGCGTTGACGTCCACTCACTGATCCCTAATATATGCCGTTTTTGCAATTGTATCATTGGTTCCGTAGCGCGTCTTGTATATCGGGTCTATCCACTCAACCTAATACGGGTCGCCGTCGACCTGTTCAGTAATTTGACTTGTTGAAATGACCCGGGGCGGTGAACGGGTGCTTTTCGTCTAGAATTCGGCTACATTTATTCACATGCCGTCGGAGGCATCAGCAGATGAAACGTTTGAGGATTATCGGAACCCTTGGATCTACATCACCTGTCCAGAGTCTCGACTTTAAAAAAAAATAATTGAATGGCATTGTGCACACGTCCCCGCCTGCTCCTCCGGTATCATCCATATTACCGACGATCGTGGGTCTACGTTACCTTCTTTCCATGTATGGACTCGGCGGGGATCAAAGTGTCCCCCATAAGATACTCGCCAGCCGCGCAAATGCCAGCTGACCACACCAACAAAAGAGATGTGATGCAGAAAAAGCTGATGGATTGTCCTATCTCCAACCAAGAACCTATCGCGGCGCATCAGGTAATGAATAAGGGTCAGGCTGGCATTTCATACCGGTATCGGTCACATTCAAAAAGAATGTCATCGTCATTCCTATTGGCAGAATTAGAAATGGATGGTTACGGCGAATTCAAGATCATTCTCACCATCAGTAAGGGTTAACGCGACAAGGAACAGGGAGAAAGGCGGCAGGCGTAAACGGGCGTTGAGAGTCGCAAAAACCGCGGACAGGATCACATATGGCGCGACGATCTTGAATATCTGTACGGGCAGGTCGGCACGGTGAATGTAACCAAATTGGACTACAAACCAATAGGGCTGCCATCAAGAAAGGGTTGAAAACCGGCACAAGACGATATACAGGCTCTAGATAGAAGGAACTAAATGGACCATAAGATCACACTACGCCGAATTATTATCCAGTATAACTTACGATATGGATGCGACGCTGAGGATGAGCAAGTCAACATGAGAGCAGAATGAATGTTGTACATTGTAACATACTTTCCAGTTCCAAAGAAGGCGACCTGCACGAAAAATAAGAAAAACAGAGCTATCCGTACGTCGTCCGCCTGGAAGCGATAGCCGTCTGACCGGACCTCCTTCGGCATGGACCCGTTGGGACTCAAAATTTTCCGAACAGCCGCTTCAATGTCTATCCACAGAAGTAAATTGCACGTGAATGCCGAGTAGAAGAGACCTTCAATGGATATCGATAATACGACAAAACAGACAGAAAATGCCAGGAAAAACGCCATGATTTTGGACCTCGGGGAGGAATGTTGCACTTGGAAAATGAACGGGTATAATGAAGATATCACTGGCCGAATCAAACAGGGATTACGAGACACTTCGATCACAAAGAAGATAAATTGCATACCAAGGATTAACCACGCAGCAATCTGATTGTGGGGTGGTAAGCCATTTTTGGCTTGCAGGCTGACGACAGAGCTAGCGGTGACGGCCATGGTAGCGACAAGAAGGCCTACCTTCGGACAATTAAGCGAGAATAACAAACATAAAAATCTTTACTTACTTGGAATAACGCAGAGAATTTTCTGTCCTTGAAGCCCGGACTAGAATCGGATGACCAAGCTTGCGTCGCACCTATGAAGAGCATCACGGCACCACCAGACAAGCTAGAAACTCATTAGCACCATGCAAACCTAATTAACCGGGACGTACATGGTTGGAAGACTTTCCTTCTTGTCAAGTGGGAGGAGAGGAAAGATGGCGGTGACTAGACAACTAAGGGTCCACTGTAGAGTAAGTTTCCAATTCTGTGAGAGCGTTGAGGATGGCAAAGCACAATACGGCCATAAGACTCCAATGATGACGAAACCGACACTCCATATGTAACGGTAGGTGTATGCAGCCTGGAAATGTGATCGGTGAACCATGACTTCAGGACGAAAAGATCGCGTACCACCATGCTCTGGAGTGAGACAACAACAAGTAGTCCATAAATGAAAAGCTGGCGGGAGGAGAAAGAGGATTGAGATATGGCTCTGAGCAGAGCGGGTATTCCTCGCAGGTAGAACTCTCTCCAGAAATAGCACGGAAAGGCGACATAAACGTAAAATGTCCACGGTGCGTTCTGTATCCAGAAAGTCGTTGCAGAACCAAAGAATGTCAGGAGGGTGAATGCATCGACAGCCCCTTTCCTGGAAGCCGACACCGATGGGCTATCGTGAGCAGAGAGGAGGAAGATAGAAGTATATGCAGCCCATCCAACATATGCTACGATGACAATTGAGCGAATCAAGAAGCGATCATAGCTAAATATTCGTCAGGTCAGGATGCAATGGGACATAACATAAGCTGACGTTTCTAGGTAGCGCAAGCCTTCCAAACAAGTGTCGATCAACTGCGCAGACTGTCGACGCGCTTCGTTCCATTGTTTTTCTTTGAGTGATTGCTCAATGGATGCGAGTTTTTGAATGCGGGCTGGCATTCCGGAAGAACCCACATCTTCTAGAGGACCAAATGGTTTATAGAACAAAAGGTGTGCCTGCTTAAGTTCTTGGAAAGATGAGAATCCAAATCCAATGGTAGATGACAATTACCGTGTTTTATACGATAGTGCTCTAACAAGACCCGAGTATTGACTAATGACATGCGAGCAAGGGCCCCCTCTCCTCCACGAGGGTTGAGGAACCCAGGCCGCGTGTGATCTACATCGGGTAACACACCAACTGAGTTCACTGGCCAATCTATGCCGATGAGTGACGCCATGAGAGGAGCTATGTCTGCTTGAAAAACATCTCGGCGGAATACGTGTTCCAAATTCCATGACCGCGAGAAGTCATCATGCGAAGAAGGTGAGGAATCGGGTAGTGGACCCCGAATGCCTTTGCCCCACGCTATAAGTGGCGTTCGAGTGTTATCCGGGTCTAAGAAGGAAGATGAAGGTCAAACTTGCTAGAGAGGAATAGAGTCTCACCACCATCTCCGTGATTGCCTATCTTGGACATACCATGATCGGCGGTAAATACAAAAGCTGTTTCCTCGTCCCCGAAGAAATCGAAGAAGAGTTTCTCTGTCTCGCGAACAATGTCGTCAACAACTTGGATATTATTCATATACTCCTGTCGGCATACTTGAGTGGAGTAAGCCACGATTGAGTCATTGGATTCACCTCGGAATGAGGACGGTATGAGTGACCGGTAGTGTCCAATCCTAAGAGATGCATAAAAAATATCACTTTGTCTTCATGTAAGTTCGAATTCAGCGTAGCATCTTGTAACGCGTTTTGAAATAGTACACGGAGTTGGTCCAGCACCCAGGTGTCAAGGGTAGTTGCATCTGTACACCCTTTAGGATCGTGACCAAAAACTTGGCATTATACCGACCTTTTGTAAAGTCCTCTGCTTCTTCATCATAGCACCATGAATGGACTTTGCCCGGAGTAGCACCCTTTGCAAACATCGGCAGGATATCGGGTGACCCGAACGAGAAGGTGTGGCTTGATTGATTAAACACTGAATCAAAGTCCACCTTAGGCGAGGTACAGTCAGCGGAGAGTTGCGCCTCTGTAAATATCTTACTGGATTGGATTTCCAGCCCTGCAGTTGGCGCACTAAGGTCATTGATGTGGTATCTGAAATCATTCATGTCTGACCTTTGTGACTGCTGAGACATCTTCATACATTCCTCCTATCCATCCAAATGTAAATATAGAATACTTGACACCTGGGAGCACGAACCTATGATGGCGACATGTCCCGGGCGACTCTCCGTAGGTACCCTAGTATGAGATACTCCAAAAGCACCGCGTTTCTCCGCGATGGACCTCAGGTACGGGGCAACTACCTCTGTGGTGGAATCGATTGACGGAAAACCGTTTGGAGTGAACAAGAGGTCAGCTCGAAGGCCATCACCTATTCAAAGCGTGTTAGAATGATTTCGTAACATACATTGTAGAAAATTGGCGTACCCACAATGAGTACTAGACGCTTAGACTCCCCGGAGCTTGAGCCATAGCGTGCCATGCCATGAACAACAGGACTCCTGAAGTAGCAATCGAACACGGACGCGATAAACACGATGTGGAATACGATCCCGAGGGTGAGCAACCTGAGGACATGACGGCTCGAGTCTGGCATGTTTCTCGGGTGACGGTCCTCTCGCTAATATCCAGATTTGGTTCGGGCTTGGTGAATCAGTCGGTACTGGACTTTGAGTTCATACTTACCGAGCGTTGCGGCCAGCGTCACGGTGTCCAACAATGTTAATTCAAAAGTTCCGCATGGAATACCAAGTCACGTGATCCGGGAGCGCAGCTTGAAGCCCTTGCAATGTTGCATCCTCGTGCCACTATCCCAGGTAAGTATGTACTGTAGTACCGCTCTATCTTCACTCGGAGATATGTTGCCATCTACACGGTATAGATTCGGTGCAGAGATTCAGGCTCTGCTCCTATAATATATGTACCGCCGCCGTGACTGGGTTAAGGCATCTGACCGGCACTTGTCGAGTGCTAGTACTGATAAGCAGCTAGACTTGTCGCGGTCAAATCAAGTCCGCGGAGCCGCGGAGGGCGGTATATTGCCCACGACCCACTTGAAATTCCCACTTGATGCGGCGGCCTGTCACAGCTTCATATCACAGATTCTTTGCAATACGCACGTTGACGACACATTGTACATTTCTCAATCATGGTCCTCAGGCTTTTTGCTCACATCATGCTAATTTTCCGGCCCTATCCTCAGGTACCTTCGTATAGCCTAATCAGATCCCAGGAATAGTGTTTTTCCGTTCACTGATTCACATGGATCCAACTAGTAACCTCTTTGTGCTGATGTCAAAGATGCACAGATAACGGTCCCGCGCCGTCATCAAGTTCTTGTCCATAAACACCCACTTCGACCGAGTCGCTCCCAGGCTCATCACACCATATATAAGTTTTCTCCCTCGAGGCTAGGTTTCATCTTTTCCCAGTTACTTTCAAACCGACACCACCAAGCTCAATAACACGTCCGAGAAAGGCTCCTCCCGCAATGACTTCGGTTTTTACCTCTCCCCTACAGATCCCACCACGGGTACCACCTGAAGTATGGCTTAGGATCTTTGGCCTCGCTACCGACCTCGAGGATCTCTTAAACTGCGACGCTTCGACTACTTCATACTTGCCTCGCATGCTCGTTAGACAGAACGAGCTGCAGAGGTTAAGAGATTCCCTTCGCACAAAACGCAGTATGGCTCTCGTCTGCAGAACTTGGAACGAACTCGCTCTGGAATTCTTCTATCAGAGCATCCTCATTACCAAAGTCGACACACTAGTTTCTCTTCATGAATCACTCCAGAAACACGCCTTGACAGCACAGGGCAAGAATCGACTTGGCTGGTGGACAAAGCGTTTGGATGTCCTCATTGAAGATGAGCGCTGTGAAGCCTCCGACTACAGCACGCTTGCCGCAATCGTTCGCCAGCTTCCAAATATTTCCATCATTACGTTTTCCATGCCCATGTTACCATTGAATGACTGTTGGCTCCGCCAACTACCTACATCTGTCATCGTATCTCTGGCTGAGACATGCGGACCGTCACTCCAAATATTCGACTGTTCCGAGTCGATTCTTCGGCCATGCAGGCAAGCATGCGTGTGTTGTCTATCGTACTGTTTAAAACTGACGACTTTATATTAGAGAAGACTTGATGATGCTCCTTGCGGCGTCTCCAAATTTGAGGGTACTTAGGTGCCCAATCTGCTCCCCTACGCCTCCAGATAGGGCTTCTAGAAATCGTCTTGATGTTCCCGTCATGTCAAAGTTGGAATCCATCACTCTAATGTCTGTCTTTCTGCGAGATTACCTTCCGCGAGACAAAGATGCAAACCATCTCCCCGCACTCCGTCAGCTCACCTACGATTGCATCCCCCCGCCGTTCTTCGACCACGCATGGAAGAATTTTGTGAAGTTGACTTGCGCAAATCTCACTTCTGTCACTCTTGACTTTTGTCTTCCGGGCGATTCTTTGCAGGATGAACTCAATTTACTCTCCGAATGTTGCACGGCGCTTGAGAAGCTCGTTATTTACCTTCGCTCCTGGCTCGAGTTGAAACCACGCCTTGCCCTTCCGCCAGTTTCTTACCTCGGTCTGCACGCCAAGGCGCCAAAGGGTCCATTTTTTCATTACCAGGCTTTGGTTTCCGCTCTCGTGACCCTAACAGCGCCGAAGCTCAGGACTATTCGGCTACTGCATGCTAATACAGCGGAGGAGTTTCGCGAAAATGCATCTTTGTTCGCTGCAGAGGATCGCACTTACCTAACATCATGCAGTTTTTCATTGGAGGATTTCGAAGGTTGTGTCCTATTTTCTTGAAGGAGTCACTCCTTGTCTTGGAAAGGTTTGCTCTGCTTGCATGGATCGCTCGTTTGAGGTAGGGTATTATTTGCGTTTCTCACGCTTGCTTCATGTATACGTACCAATGGAATTGGTGTTTGAAGCCCGACTCGATCAGGACACTAGGGTTAGAACCAGAGAATCGCATCCAGTGGCCCCTTCAAGTTTGCGAACCGATTCGGATGTCTGGCGGACGAAGCTGTTAATCCCACTTTTCGGTGAGAGTCATCAAGATCTGTTGTCATCAAGTGTCTAGGACAATCTACATCATTGGATCGTATATACAAAGCACTGTCCTAAGATAAGCAAGGACATCAAAAAATAGCACAAAAAAGACAATAAACGCGGGTGAACAAAGGATACATATACGATGATCCATGATCACTGTGTAGGGAAGGTCTTGTCTCCCTCCCACTTGACTACCACATTTCCTCCGAGTTGCTGATGGATGCGCTGTTCCACCTTCACCCTAAATGTCACCACCAAGACGCGCATGTATGCGTTATTGAACCCCTGCTTCGATCGCACCTCAACATGGAGCGTCTGATCCTCAGCGATCCCGACCTCTTCAGCTAACGCCTTCAGGTTATCAGCCCGCCCCCACCCCGTGTTGACATTTATGTGGATGCTGCGATCGGCTGTGATGACCGATGGACCATGAACATCAATCTTCTTCTGAGTCGCAACAGATCGCGCTGTGATGTGGAACATCTGGACTTGAAGAGTGATGACGTTGTTCTGCAAAGCGGAAGCTTTGACAATGCAGTTGAGATGGATGGCCAACTGGTTCCCACCTGGCGTGGACTTTAATCCGCCAGGCTCGGTTTGCGCGGGGACAATGGCGGGCTGCGAGATCATGTTCAAACCAAGGATTCCACTTGATCCCGGGCTGAATTTGAACTCGTCTACGAGGAGTCCTGGAAAGACCACGCTGGACAAGAACTGATCAGGGTGCTTTTGGGCGAGCTCCGTTGCCGATTTGAGGTCGGACGCGCGCGAAGTGTGATGCATGATGGAGATGGAGGAGGCAAGAACCTGAGTATAATGGATGGTGTATGAGGCAATAGATGAGTAGCCTTGTGGGGAAAGAGAGGTCGATGTGGCTCCTTGATATTTAACGTTCAACTACCGCATCCTATGCTTGGACGAAACAAGGACCTAGTCAAGTTAGTGTTTGAAGTACCACGCCATGGCAGACACCGAGACAGCGGCGTTCTCAGGTGGCTAGTCGTGACACCACTACGAGTCTATGACACGGATGCCACGTCAGCAACTTGGCCAGGGGCCCAAAACATAATACCTCAGATATTACCCGTTGCCTATACTGCCACTGACTCACCAGTCGCGCTCGCGTCGCGGTATGAATCGTCGGGCGCGTATGGTGCCTCATAGTACTTGATCTGTAAACAACAATAGAATGACTTGATTTAGCCCAGACAAGCGCGATGAATTAATCGAGGTATCACGCTGACCCATAACGGGACGGCACTCACCGAATGTTCCTCCTTCCAGAACCAGCAGACTGTGGTGCTGTGGGGGGACCGGTGATAGGCGGAACTGGCGGGGGAGCGTTGGAACCCTGACACTGTGGCTGCCGTTGCTTACGACGTCACCCACCTTGCCCTTGCAGCAGCTGTAGTAACAACCCCCGTCGTCGTCTCCGTCTTACTAGCTCTTGATAATGATCTTACCATCCACCACATTAATGTTCTCTGTCAATCTGGACAGTGGGATTGTAGCAACTTCAATGCGCATTTCCAACCCCCAGCAGCCCCAGTTAGCCTATTGCATCCGTCCGTGAAGTTTGAACTGCTGCCAGTGGCGCTGGCTGGTTTCGAGGAAGACAGGTTCAGGAACAGGCAGGAACAGGGATACTTTCCTAGTCTGGGACGATGGCACAGTGTATCACACAGCCCACCGCTTGGCGCGGTCCTGGCGCGCCAGTTCCTTCGATGGTCCAACGAAGAGCCTGAGGAACAATCTACTGTTCCAGTTCGTACTTACACGCAGGCTCAACGGATGTGGCAACCTCGCGAACGGTACAAAGCGGTAGTACAAAGACGAAACGAAGTCCTGGCAATTCCTCGAAGGAGATAGGGAAAAAAAATCACAAGCGCCAGCATGGCGCCCAGGTGCAACCCTCTTTACCCTTCTGGATTCTCGACCGATCCAACCGGCCTCGTAGGCATTGACAGCAAGTGACTCACTGTCCCTTTCAGGTCTTCCACAAGTTCCAGTACCTCGATCATCGCATTCGTTCCGACAGGGTGTTCGGAAATTTCAACTCGCCACTCCCCTAGCTCCATCTTAACCTCTTATGTGTGTATTTGGTTTGATTTTCCCCGAGGAAGGACGTGCCAATAGTCAATCGCGTCAGATTGTCTGCCGTTAGAGGTGGGTTCGAAACACCGCTTGGTTCCATGCTCGTAAGATGGACACAAGGGGGCTTCACGTTTGTATTGGGGGTCAGTACACCGCAATCTACGGTAGGTACCGTAGCACTGTGATTACATTTGGCAGACAGTTTGATGGAGGATTCACAGGTTCTAACGCCAATGTTTATGAGTTGTTCTAGCTTTCGGTGGAGTAAAATGTCCGGCGCCTCGGACCCGCTGAAATATGGTTTGCCACTTCCTGTGCACTTGGTGGTTACGTCGCTGATCTTCTTGATCACACTCTCAGGTACGTGTCCTTCGAATTTCTGACCAGAAGGGCGGGTCTCTAATCCATCCCTCGATGTCCTCTACCAGTCTAGCAACTGATCAAAACACCATAGACATCGTGAGCAGCAGTGCACGAATGTTTATGGAAGGACCCAATTTTGAAGGTATCTGGGTCTGACAATGACATTCGGATGCAACGGCAACGGTCACGACCTGCGTACCTGGATAAAGATGCCAAGACAAAGTGAGGCTCTCAAACCCCCGATTTTTCAGCACTCGACGTGTTACTACTGGAAATTAGGTACCGCCAGTGGGAAAACAGGCCGAGCATGGGTGCCTCGCGAGCCAGAGCTGTGACAGGATGCAAATACGACAGGCTTGCAGATCTTGCTTTTCATCATTTGACGCCGCCGATGACCGATGCCGTCGAATGTTCGATGATGCCAAACTGGGCATAATGCATGTACACATTCACGGTTTGATGTTGCCATGTAGTAAGGAACCACTTCCTGTGCGTCGCCATTATAAGCCCGAGCAAATAATTTGACGGTTGCATCAGGTCTCCCACTTCGACGTGTCTCACAGGTCAGTCCCCGCCTAGTAAGCGGGAGTGTCTTTCTAATTATATTGAATCAGGTCACCGTCCGATGTCGAAGCTCAGCGAGATTTTATCTGGCCCATCGTCATACGGAACTGGGGAGTATTGCTGCTACGATAACCAGTATCGGCCCACGTACCACGGTACAGAGCAGCGATATGTCAGCCCTACCACCGGCAGGTGCAGACCACTCATAGTCCAAGCAGTCCATCCCAGAAGTCAGAACATTGGTATCATCGAGATTGCCGTCGGCGAAAATACTCCTAAAGCGAGGAAACTTGCCATGTGGCTTGTGCTCAACCCACCACGCAACCCAAACGACATTCCCCTTTGGCTCATGCGTTGGGCTTGGTTCACACTCGCCCTCATATGGCCATTTAATGTCCCGAAGCACACCGGACTATACCCCGCCTACTTGTCGAGATACTACGGACAACTCTGGGCTGCTCGTTCTCCTCGCGAGCACTCCCTGCGAAAAGCCAAATTGGGAGTGGAGCCCGTCCACGAAATCACACATTCCACATACCCTCGTCGACTCGTCATCTATCACCCTGCCTCGAAGTCCTGGAATATCTGCTCTGACTCGAATGTTATCAAGCAACAGAAATATGTTGCCATCTCCTACCGATACAATGACATTGTTCCTGAGGACAAGCATAAGGAACATGTCACTTTGAAGGCGAAATTCATTAAAGAAGTCGAAATGATTGTGGCGTCCCTTGATCAGTCCGCCTATTGGATTGACTTGACATTGGTGGACAAAGAGGAGGGCCAGCCACTCGAAGAGGTTGACAAGGATTTGTATCGTATGGCGGATGTTTACCGTGGCGCCGAGTTCACGCTTATCATGCTTTCTCCCCCCGCTGGAGTCACGGAGGAAAGCGCATGGTTGACATATGGACAACGTCTCTGGACTTTTCCCGAGGCCCTCTTG
This sequence comes from Boletus rubescentipes, assembly GCA_038092775.1. Lineage (NCBI taxonomy): Eukaryota > Fungi > Basidiomycota > Agaricomycetes > Boletales > Boletaceae > Boletus > Boletus rubescentipes. Next base: position 38,744 of record JBBPRA010000085.1, read on the forward strand.
AGCCGTGAGCTGCGGTTCAAGTTTAGAGATGGCAAAGTCACGCCGATTACCCTCCATCAGCTCGCGAATCGCGCCTACCCTGGCTTCCCCGAGGAGTCCGCCATCATCAACGCATACGGACTGAGGGATCCATTGGAGAGGTTGGCGAGGCTCTCGTTGCTCAAGTCCGCCCTTTGGCGACGCACGAGTAGGGCTCTAGAGAGGCTCAAAGAACCAGGCGCTAAACCCTACTTCGGGGCAGAGAGGGTGTATGCGCTCATGGGCTTCTTTGAGCATCGCATTCATCCCCACTTCGAGGAAACGGAGTTACAAGCACTTGTTAGGCTTTCGATGGCCAACGACAATGACCGCATCGTAGAGCGTATGGTTTCTCTCCTGCCTTCTAGGATCCGTGACACTGCTTGCTGGTATGCGGAAGAAGATGAATGGGGAGCGAATTTATGGGACATTGACCCAGAAATTTCGGTAGTAGGGATGACGGAAAGGGAAGCTCTTGTCCTCGGAGGTTGTCGAGCAGCCGCCATCCGGTGGAAAGACTTTCCCTCGGTCTCTTTCGCTATGCAGCGCTCGTGGAGGCGGCTCATCGCCAATTACCTTCCGAATCTTTTCTGGGAATTGCTCTTCATCGGGATCATTCTGGAGGTGGATTTCGGTCAGCCTCCTCTGAGTCGACTTTATCCTGGGATGTGGGTCCCTCTCGTCCTCGCGCTTCTTTTGATGCTCCTCGCGCCTTTTCTGGTGGCATATGGGACCTCCGGGCGCATCGTGCATGCTCAGCCATGGCTGGTTGGCGTCAAGGGATTGATCTCTGCGGAAGAGGCCTCTATACTCATGTATGGAGGTGCACTCTTTGCCTTGCCAAGAACGTCTTACAGTCCCTCCGGCACTCTTCTCTCCCAAACCGAAACGGGCGCGTTTAGACGCGGCGACCCAGCACAACTGGATGCACTCAAGTCCCAAAGTTACAACGCGGGAGAGGACGACGACTTGTATACACTCATCGACACCGTGTCGGCGACGATCTATTACTTCCGCGCGGCGCGCCCCCCGACGGTATGCCTGTACACGGGACGGGAGTCGGGAATGGGGAGATTCGTGTTATGCAGCGAAAGGTGCACGGTCAACGAACTACACAAGGAAACGGTCATCAGGATGCCATGGTACATTAGTCAATCCATGCGAGCGTGCGACTGGGTTGCGCTTGGTTGAAGGACAGCCTTTTTTTTCTATTTTGCAGAGAGATGATCGATACAGAATGCGATGCATGAGTGCTTTATCCTTCATGCAAAGTTGTGGTTTTGTAACTTTATGATTAAGAGTTTGATCTGTACAACCTGTTGGATACAAATATGTTTGTGATGTCAACTATCGAAAGGATACGTGGGTTCAAGTTGTGACTTCCATCTGGTCTACCATTTCGCTCAATGTAGTGAGAACCTTCTTTGCCTTGCATCCTCTCTCGCCTTATTACCAGGTAGTGTAATTGTGCTGTTACAAAATGCGGTAGCTGAATACACAGAGCAGTGAGTCGTGATCTTTTCCTAAGTAGTACTGTCTATTTCACCTGTCTCGATATCCCTTATATGCGATCGCCGTGACGTGACACTTCAAGCATCGCTCAGCCAAAGTTTAAGCTGTTTGACAAGTCTCTTGGCGGCGACTTCTAACACCTCGTCCCTTGTTCTTGCGACTTCCAAGATGGTCCGTTTTCTGCTTGTCGTGGCCAATACAAGGCCCACCTTGCGAGGAGAAAACGACACGGAAAGCATAGAGAACGGGATGGGAGCAGGTCTGGTGGTACTCGCGCGGTAGTTTGCAGAGCTGCTTGAGCCAATAGTGTTGCAGAGCTGGGAATTGGAAGCAGTCGACGAAGAGACACCAGGAGGATTCGTGTGCACTGCCCCCTCACGGAGTCCATAATAGCGCACCAGATCTTCCAGACGGCTGCGTGGCTGCATAAGATCAAACAGGTCCTTGAACGATTCTTCGCGCTCAAGATGAAGTTCGGTGTCATCCATCATCATGTCCTCGCGCACTTTGAGTGCAATGAAGAGATCGAGGATTTGCGTCTCGCGTTGCATCGTCTCTACGGGGCCAGTAGGGGACAACGTTGAAGAGGAGAGGGGAAATGGGTCGGATGTGTACGGAGCACGGATCAGAGATCCATAGGCGGGCAAATAAGTAGAGCGCAACACGTGCATGCAAGCTGATAGGTACATCAGATTCTGGTTATCCGGCATGAGAGGAAGGGGGATCACCAATGTAGAACGACCTGTTGACCAAACGAAGTTGATGTGACAACCAATACAGCGTCTTGCGCTGGCGCTCAAGGCGACTCTCGTCTATTCTAGACGTCCGGGGAAACGTCATGTACACAATCTTGAGGAGCAGATGCGAGGGCAATGTGGCCAGGGTTTGGTGGGATCGACTGCCAGGAAATGGTGGTGGTGCGACCGAACCAGCTGCAGCATAAGGCGGAGGAGGAATCATGCACTTTTCGTCAAGGATAACCATGAGAGAGGGTGTTCCTAGGGGATTGTTTTATAATGACGGGTGTGGGCACTGAAGCCGGGAGATGATATAGATAGCCGTCCGAGGTTATTCCAGGACGGCAGAAGCGCAGCACTAGAATGGCGTTGATGCTGTCCAGACAACAGAGCTGCGGCATACGTGGTACACAAACAAGGGAGCAACCCAACATGTGATCACTTGCTACACTTTCAACATGCCACGCAGAGCACGAATACATTTTGTATCCTTGAAATCTTCTCTCGTGAATTTACCCATCTCAATTTATGGGCCTCTTCTCGAACGATCCATAGTGCGTGCGTGCTTTGCGCCAGTACCTCCAATAATCGTCTATTCGACAGCGGCCACAAACGCTTGCCATACATTTGAAACGCGATTCTCAAACCTCGAAAGTAGAGGCCTATGTAGGATGGACTGGCATGGCATCTTCCTCTTCCCTCGCCCATTTCAATGCGGACGCGCGAGAAAGCACGTTTGAGACGATCGAAATCGATCCTCAGTACGCGCAAGGCCTTGGGTTCGCGGAGGGTGACATTGTACGCTTTCTGCTTGTCAAGGAATGCGTCTGATCTCATCTCCTGCAGGTCGAGATCGGTCTGTTGCATGATCTGCCGTTTGCCTCTTCTGTGGGCACAGAACCTCTCACTGCAGACGACTGGGAGATTATCGTGAGTCTGCCTTATTTGTTCCCATTGGCATACACGACATTCGTTTTCCAGGAATTGCATGCTTCTCATGTCGAGTCTACCCTGTTGTCCCAGGTTCGAGTCGCAAAGGTTGGTCAAGAAATTGATGTATGGGTCTTGGGACGCACACGAGTTCGCCTCCTTGTCGGTAGGCTCTGTTGCCTTGATCCTCGTGTTCTCCTAACCAACCTCCCCAGTCTCGTTGGCCCCGTCAACCAAAGGCAATGCAGCTCTCCTGACAACCGATAGCGAAGTCAGCATCGCGCCCAAAACGCATGCTCGCCAAAAAGCTGTCGGAGGTGCCCCGTCCAGCACTTCTCAGGACGATGCAGCCAAAAAGGATTCCATGAAACCATCGTTGCCGGCGACTGTGTTGCGAGTTTTGCCGACCCGCCTCATCGAGCGATTTTCACCCTCCCCAGCTCATTATAATCGACAGGAAATACTTGCTTACATCCATCCCTACACATTCTCTAAACTTGCCCAATCCCGATATCCGATGAAGGAAGACATGAAAGATGTTTTCTTGAAGTTCTCGTATCGGCTGCTGGATCCTCCGCAGAACCCGCTTGAACCACCCCGCGATGCGAATGCGAATGCAGAAAAACAGGAGCCCGTTGCTCAGGTTCTTCACCCAGGGTCGAAAAGAGAAAATCCCTCCACAGACCAGACCGCGCCAAACGTACCCGCAGAAAATTTCCTATTAGTAGGATGGTCAGATAAGGTCCTGGAAACCCACGTGTACTTCCCGCATGGGCTAGAAGGTGCTGGTGACTGGCATTGGATTCAGTGAGTGAAATATCCTCGTAACTGTGGTGCCAAACGCCCATATTGATGCTGGCGACAGTGTCATTCCAACGGGAGAGCGAAAGACATTTTCAGACCTCTTTGCTGACATTGCCGCTCAGAACCTAGACGAGGTAGAAGCCTTGTGAGTACACCGGATAGAAAGTGTGGAACGTCCACTGATTGAGAATCAAACCTATTAAATGCAAGGAAACCACCCTTACCGGACATTGTGCTCTCAGGCGTGCAGGATATTCTTGAGGAAGGCACCAAACATCTCGTTGCTAATTTTGCTCTCCATTCTCTTAAGAAGAGGCTACACGGAAGTGTGTGACTTGTTGATCTGATAATTTCTATGTTGCTCAACAGAGCACCAGTATCCGCAATTCTCTTGACTGGGAGAAGAGGAGTCGGGAAGACCTCGCTAGCCCGGGCAATCGCGAAGCGGCTTGAGGAAGACACTCGCACTTACGCATGTATGGTCTTGATTGTTCCCTGCGTCTTGCTGCTAATGGAATGAAGATACCTACTATATTGACTTCATGTTCTACTCCGAGAAACCGGTGGCGACCTTGAAGGCTCTCTTCCGGTACCTGTATGAAATTGCAGCATGGCATCGTCCGACCGTGCTTATATTTGATAACCTCGACAAGGTTCTGAGGGCTGAGGTCGAGGTGAGTGGTTTCCGAAACTTGGTTTATCTCTATGTTAATGATCAAATATGGGCTCCTAGCACACCAACTCGTTTCGCTATCGCCATATCACGGAGCTTTTCATCGCTCAATACTCTTCAGGAGCACGCATGATACCCTCAAACTTTCGTGGGATAGTCATGATTGGCACCGCTGAATCGCAAACGAGTCTACACGCCCTGGTCCACACGCTGCATATTTTTCAGGAAGTGTATCATATTCAGTCTCCCAACAGGGATGCCCGCAAAGAGGTCATTAGGCGTTCCCCGCTCTGCGCTCATTAATTGACTACATCTTTCACCAGATATTGGCAAACTTGGTGGAACGACTACATGTGAACTCTCCAGGCGTTATCATAGACCCCGACGATCCCCCCAACTTTGCCCTGATTTCGACGCACACTGAAGGTTATTCACCTGTTGACCTACGGGATCTTGTTACCCGCACAGTGCAGCAGGGTGCTGGCAGAGCGTTTCTAAAGCATGGACCAGGAGCAACTGAAGTAAGGATATTGATTTGGATATGTTGCTGTTGCAGACCTAACAGATATACTAGATTACTCTATCTGCCGCCGATTTCTCGAAAGCGCAAGTGGATTTCGTTCCCCACTCTTTACGTGATGTCCCACTTCAGAAATCGAACGTGGAGTGGGCCGACATAGGAGGTGAATCCGGATCATTCTACCTGTGGTCTTGACAGCCAACTTTTATTCCAGGACTGCAACGGGTCAAACGTATCTTGCGAGAAACACTGGAATGGCCTACTAAGTATGCCCCGTTGTTTAAGCAGTCACCCTTGCGCTTGCGTTCAGGGTAAGCCGAGCTAGCCAAAAAAGTTTCCTGCGAACCGTTGTTTACATCTAAACAGGTTGCTATTGTATGGTTACCCTGGGTGCGGCAAGACGCTTCTTGCCTCTGCCGTTGCCAGAGAGTGTGGGCTGAACTTCATTAGTATCAAGGGCCCTGAGCTCTTGAACAAGTATATCGGTGCGAGTGAAAAATCGGTGCGTATGAGATACAGTGCATTTTCCGTTTCTGACATCTGCTTCTCAGGTTAGAGACATCTTTGATCGAGCTTCCTCTGCGAAACCGTGCGTCCTGTTCTTCGACGAGTTCGATGCTATCGCTCCCAAGAGGTCCGTTGGTCTTTGCTCTTATGCCTGCCATATTTCATATTCATCATTTTTAGAGGGCATGACAGTACAGGGGTAACGGATCGTGTGGTGAACCAGCTGTTGACTGAGATGGATGGTGCCGAGGGCTTGACTGGAGTATACGTTCTCGCAGCCACGAGGTTGGTTTTCCGACCATATCAACATTGTCACTGTCTAACTTCTGGAATAAGTCGTCCCGATCTCATTGATGCCGCGCTCCTTCGCCCTGGTCGTCTTGACAAGTCTGTTCTATGTGACATGCCCAATGAGGACGATCGAAAGGATGTAAGACGCTGATCTTGTCTCTGTACGCTGTCCCCGAGCTAATGCCGGATCAGATTTTGCAAGCGGTCAGCCGCAAGGTAAATTTAGCACCATCAGTCGATTTTGAAGAAATCGCTGGGTTGACCGAGGGATACTCGGGAGCTGACCTACAGTCCCTGGTGTACAATGCTCATCTCCAAGTTGTACACGCGTCCATTGACGAAACGTCGACCAGACAGTCAGGGCAAGAGGAGAAACGGATTCGGTACGTGACGCTTGGCGCTACAGGCGAACAAAATATTCTTTCAAGAGCAGAAGAATCTGCAATGCAGAAAAGAGTACGAGTTGATGCCTTGTTCAGCAAGTCCGCTGACGTCGGCACCTATAGCTTCAACAAATAATGAGTCCTAAAACGAATGTCTACACTGAGAAGAAACCAAAAGACACCCCTAAAAAGGTTTCGTCTGCATCTTTGTTGCCTGGGAACGACTACTGAATGACGTGGGTGGTGCAGTACGAAATTGCACAAGCCGACCTTTTGCAGGCCCTAAAGGCTACACGACCCTCTGTTTCTCGGGAAGAGCTGGATCGTCTGGGCAGGATGTGAGTGTCTTCCCAATATGCTGTGCAGGATCCGGTGTTGATGAGAGGGACGCCAGATATAGCGGCTTCGTATCAGATCGTAGTCAGAAAGACAGTTCATTCCCGTCGCCACCCGCTGCAGGCGGTGTTGGTTCGCGAGCGAGTCTAGGGTGACAGAGGAGTTGCAATAGTTTTTACAGACGACATAGTTGATTGTTATGGTCCACTCTGTGTGGACTTGATGGATTGGGTGAGACTTTGTCCACGCTGTGAAAGGGTGGATGCAACGAGGCAATTTGAAGCGAGCAAGGGAAAACGAGGGGTGGGTGCCAACATCTTTACGGGGTCTCGTGCGACAGGACCCCAAGACGTGGGAGCCAGGGTTTATTAACAACCAACGCGATCCCCCCTCGCAAAAGTGCAAAATTTTGTTACTTTATAATGGTTTCTTCGAAAAGGCATCAGAAACATGGCAAAGCACCGTTACAAAGTGCGTTTCGTATTGCACAGTGCTGCAAATATTTGTTGTGTTGAGCAGATCATTGACACAACCATCAAGCAGTGAGGACACGCACGACGAGGTCGAAAGGCAGGGTCAGTCCTCCACGTTCCACTCACGAAGATGGTGGCAACCAGCTCATTTCTCTAATCCGATCGTCTTGTTCTATTTTATATTTTCTCTCGTTAGCCCCTCGCCGATCCCGAGCAGAACACCCAACTACTGACAGAGCAGCTGCGCTCGTTGGGGCTGTATGCAGCGAATATATTAGGAGACGGAAATTGTCTATTCCGTGCGCTAAGCGATCAACTATACGGCTCCCCTTCGTACCATCTTCAACTGCGCAAGGATATTTGCGACTGGATCGAGGCCCATTCGCAACGTTACGAACCGTTTTGTGAAGATGAACGTGGGTTAACCGCCCATCTGCGGTGCATGAGGGAACAAGGTGCGTCACGCCCTGTCAGCGGGGTCCCATCCTCTCTTTCCTCTCTTGGCATGTGGTGACACATTGCAGGCACCTATGGCGGTCACCTTGAACTATCTGCATTCGCTCACTTTATGCGAAGGAATGTCAAGGTCATACAACCTGGACTTGTATACGTCATCGAGTGGAATGCGGGGGGAGAGATTATCGCCGATCAATCTACTTCTCCGGGGATGCAAGCCGATAGTCAACCAATGGAAGCACGTGAGAGGCGACGTGCTCGGAAACAGCAACAATGGGATGAGATGTCACAGCAAGAGGAAGCCAGTGATACGGTATATGTGGCGTAAGTTCAACTGTGTTCATATAAAATATTGAACCTTAGAAGTCGTAGATACCATGATTGGGAACATTTCTCGTCGATTCGCAACTTGAGGGGTCCGCACACAGGGCTTCCAAACGTATGTGAACTGCCAGCGGATTCGGAAGCTATTGTACCATCCCCTGCGAAGAAGAAGCCATCCTCGTCACGCGCCAAGGCAAAACCGGAGTCCAAGGTGACGCTTAAGCGCTCTAAGAATGGCCAATTCGCGAGCACAAAGGTGAAGATTGAAGAAACCATGGTTCCCACCCCAACACAAATCCCTCTTCCCATGTCGCGTTCGCCATCACCTTTATCTTCTGCTACATCATTCCCCCATATCGATGTTGATGTATTGCCGCCCACACCTATCACTTCTCAACCAGAATCTTCACTGACCTCTTTCCTCCGGGTCCACCGATCCCCTAAGCGCACCTTTGATGAATCGTCGGGCTCTTCCTCTGTGTCGGATTCAGTAGCAAAGAGAACACGCAGTGCCCACAAACCTCCCTCTCCTGCAACGCAATTGCAACCAAATTCAAACGCTGTCGAGGTCGGCGATCCCGAAGAAGAAGAGTCGACGCCTGAACTTTCTACCCCAAGATCCTCTACTTCCACGCGCTCTTCCTCTGTGGCGTCGTCGCCCCTTCCTGGGACGCCCCCTCCGGAGCCCGGGCCGGGGCCCATGCCTATCGAGAAACCTTTGACGCGACGCCAACGCAAAGCCCTTGGGCTTCCCAAACCGCGGACCGCGCTCGTTGCGAAACGAGCAAGCGCAGGGAAGATAATCATCCCTGGTGGTCGATTCAAGAGAAATGTTGGTGCAACGGCAGACGATAAAGGGCTTGCGAAATTAAAGGAAGTTGCGAACGCCAGTGTGGACGATGAAGGTAATATGCAGGAGGAGTGGCAGCGAAATGGGACGGGAAGGTTAGATGTGCGTGGTTTTCGAGAGCTGAAGATCTAGCGCTGTTCACACCGCTGTGTCTTCTTCCGCCCACCATTCACGTTCAGACGCACCCATGACATTGACGACCTAGCGATGACTCCTGTTACGACCACGACCACGGACTACGTTCACACACTGGTACCCTGCCCCCTCATCGAACACACATAGCACACCTAGCAACGGCATCCCACTCCACTACATGATGCGTTTCCCCAAGCATTTATTTCAGCATCTAGTTTAGATCATCATTCCCCAATCCTGTTCACGATACCCGCACGGTTTAGCCTGTATCAATATACCGAATAGTATATCGCCATTCGAGCATGGTTGCCATTACGAGTCATTTAGCTGAAACAGGGATAATTTGATGGTAACTGGAAACCACGTGACCACTCATTTATTTTGCGTCGCGTCTGCCGCGCGTTGCGCGAACTCCTTTTTCTTGTTCCTGTGCGCAGATGGAGTCGGGAAACGACATTCACACCATTCACCACGTCGAATCCCTGCGCCTCAAAGCTTCCTACTATTGGCCAGACAGACGCTATCATAGCTACAGGAGAGGCGCACTCTTCAATAACCATGACTTCCGCCCTGCGCTGAACCTCCGCACACTTATCTCCACCATTTCCCAGAAGTCGGAAACGACAACAAGGGACGAGCAAGACCAATCGGCTGGTGAATCTTCTACGGGTGGCCGTAATCTCCGCAAACGCAAGCGTTCAGAATCGACCCCTGCCAGTGGGCCTGCAAAACGCATTCGACTCGTCGGCTCCCGGCAGAATTCAAATAATGAACAGAATGATGGAGAGGAGGTAGACGAAGACGATGTACGCCGGGAGCGCAGGCAGATTTATCCGTCATTTTGGGAATCCGCCTGCGACGTAATTAATGAAGCGAATCCAGCAGAGCACTCCTCATTCCACCAAGTTTACCAGTTTGCGGTGCACTTGCGTTACAACAAGGTGGTTGACTCCAGCTCGGAGCATTACGCCGACGACCAAGACGCAGCGAAATGCGGATGGCTCAAGGAAGAGAAGAAGCTTTGCTCTCTCATTGAAGCTTATCAGAGAAACGTGTCACTCTCCCAGGATATAGATGTGGGGAGGCTCTTTGTGACTCGCTATCATGGTCGTCTTTTAGCTCTTTCTGGACCACTCCAAGACTCTTATATTTACTCGCCAGAAGAATATAGCGAGAAATGGTTATGCTTACTTCCGGACATCCCGTGGCCAGATGGTCTCGCTGAAGACACCCTTGAGGAGCAAAATATGCAGCCATTAGGTGTGCATCGTGATTTTATGACGGCTTGTGCCGTCCTCCAGTCCCACCATCGCACGAAGCTGGAGGCGAATCTCCAACTACATATCCTTCCAGAAGGCACATATGACCCTACATGTGACCTTCCGTTTGAGCTCCGTGCCCGCTTCACGCTCTCTCTCGCGCTACCTGAAGCCTATCAGCCATTCACAAACTCGCGTTCTCAGCGCGGTCTGAACGAACTCGAGGATCTTCAACGCCGACTTCTGTGCTTCCTCTCTAATACACCCCTCGCGCGCCCTGTAAATGCAACGGAAGAACCAGTGGACGTTACCATCCCCTTCTTTCTTAAAATAATGCGTCCGGCACCCCCTCTTGCGGAGGGTGTGATCTACGAGTCGTTGCAACCTGATGGGTTGCTCGCAACGTTGCTGCCCTTTCAACGGCGTACCGTCGCATGGATGCTAGAGCATGAGGGGAAACGGATCACACCTGCGGGGACCCTAGTGCCACTCCACGATTCGGAGGTCTCTTCAAGTACGGAAAGCAGACCCTTAGCACTATTTTGGGAGGAAATAGAAATGGGAGGTCGAAGATTCTTTTTCAACCGCCTCACCAGCGCTCTTAGTCCTACCTTCCCCAGGCCCCATGCTGCTCTGGGAGGTATACTTGCTGAGGAACCTGGTCTGCCCTCGTTTTATACTCCATGTGATTAGGTGGCTTACATGACTTGATTTTACTCAGGTCTCGGGAAAACAATGGAGTGTCTTTCGTTAATTCTTCTCAACCCAGCTCCAGAAAGGAGCCCCTCGAACAAGAGATGGGATCCAGAGGCTGAACTGCACGTCAGAGAGATCAAGGTAACGTTTAGCCTCGTCGTATATTCACCTTCAAGTAACATTTCGTGTTCATAGACGACCCTTATTGTGACCCCGCCCGCACTAGCAGCCCAGTGGGCAGACGAACTCGCGGCTCATGCACCCGATCTCAAAGTCTTTGTATACCAAGGTTGGGCGAAGCTGACGGTGCCGATAACGGAGGCCGAGGTCGAAGCTGAGAGAGAGAGACGTCGTTCCATGGCTATTCGACGCAAGCGGAATGGAAGGGGTAAAGCCAGCGCCTCGCAAGGTGGTGATATTGTCATGGGCGCTAATACCGATCTAGACGCAAATTCAGATCGAATCCTCGACTGGCCCACTTACATCAACCAGTTTGACGTTTGTATCACGACATACAATGTCCTTCGTTTGGATATGGCAGTTGCCCGCGCCCCTCCCAAACGTCCCCGCAGACAGGATGTGGAATACAAGAACCTGACGAGACCGAGGAGTCCCTTGGTGATGTGTGAGTGGTATCGGGTGATCATGGATGAGGTGCAGATGATGGGAACGGGCAGATCAGAGTTCGTTTTTTTTCCACCCGCATCTTCCTCATGATATGCCAGGTGGTCCACAAATAGTGCTAATAACTCTCTAATTGCAGGGAAATGGTTTCTCTTATTCCTCGTTTATCTTCCTTTGCCGTCTCCGGAACCCCGGCGCGTGCCCAGGTCTCAGACCTCATGAGCGTTCTTCGATTTTTGCGCGTCAATGACCTAGTGGAGCCCGCGCGGGTGTGGAATAAACTTTTAAAACATCCATTCAAAGATTTCTTTGTGTCATTGTTCCAGCAATATTCTGTCAGGTTGGCCAGCATGTCACCAAAAGTAGTGATTATCACTGACCCGGTCTCAAATACAGGACATTGAAGTCTTCTGTCAAGAACGAGTTGACGATACCTCAACAACAACGATATCTAGTAGGAATCGAACTCGGGCGCGTCGAGCGACACGTAGGTTGTCGGTGTTGTTTCGTATAGAAATTGACTGCATGAAACTCGAAAGGTATATGACCAGGCTCTGGAAGAGGCGCTCGCCGAGCTTGGGCTAGATGCACGTGGAGTAGCAGCGTACGAAGGGTGGGAGGTAGACGCGAGTGTTCTCAGAAATGTGCTGAGAAGGTTGAGAGGGATATGTACACATCCTCAGGTAAATCGCCATATTTCTCGCGTTTCGCCCATCTTGAGATTTATCGTTATACAGGTTGGACAACTACCAAGGCAAGGTGATAGGTTGAACAAATCGGGTGCCTTGAAGAATATGACAGATGTTTTAGAGGTACGCCTGCTTGTGAATTTTCGTATCAGTGTTGCCTTCGTACTTACTGATTCCGTAGTCAATGAAAGATCAGAATTGGAGGAGCTTGACAGATGATCGCAAAGCAAAAGTGGGTACTTCACAAATTTGATTTTAATCTGTTGCTCTGCGTGCCCGCTCACAGCTCCGACTATCCAGGTTTTAGCACTGACGCGCCTCGCCCAACTCCAGCAACACCGCTCAGACGATCTTGACCGGTACCAACGCGCGCTCGAGTATCTGCTCACCGCAGAAACAGAAGCAAATCAGCTCATTGATGAGATCAAGACCTGTATAGCGCAGCACAACTTGAAAGGCGATGCTCTCAAAAAAGAAGCGCAAGCGTTGAGAGATTCGAGGAAAATCAATATGGCCAAAGATCAGCTCACCGAGAATGATATTGGCAAGGGAAAGGGAAGGGAATTCGAACATGATTCGACGTCTTCGATGGATCTCGATCCCGAATTGGAAGACGAAGAGGATGTCGAAGATCGAGGGTTGCCTAAGACGCCAGCTGGCGAAGACCACAAGGTCAAACGAATGGCATTACTGGCTCGTCTGCGAGAATGTTTGATAGTGCTTCATCGAGTCAAATTCTTGCAGGGGGATGTGTATCATGTTCTTGGATCTTCCTATGCAGAAAAAGAAGACGCGGCGTACGCGGACGCCGAGAGTCTCAGGAAGGACCTGCTCAAATGTGAGTTTGTATTGTATGCAGTGCGATCTGGGGCTGACCATGTGATTGGTTAGCTACGGAGGAGGCAGCGAACAGGGCTATGCGAAGGCTGAGCGTTGCTGCGACGGAGAAGCGCGTGACGGAACTAGCATTGCAAATCCCATTGCCGTTCATGGAGGGCGGAGGTATTAGATCAGCCCATTTGGTGAGTGCCACTACCCCGACTTCTGTTCAGAATCTTCTTGCATTAATTTTACGAATGTGCTCAGTTCGACGAAGTAAATGAAATTATCGAAGATATACTCAACGAACAATCCTCCCTCCTCTGGCAGTGGCGTACCAAGATCGTTGGATTGCTTACTCAAAAACTTAACTCTGCCGGAGAACAAGCCGACGGAGAGGAGTATTCCCGTACGCTGGACACTCAGGGAGAGGCTGAGGTCTATCTGCAGGCCTATACTGCACTCCTCGCCGACCGTCGGGAAACAATCGCTGCGGAACGGACACTCCTTGCGGCACACGAGGGAAGGGAGAAAAAGACTAGGAAGACCAAGGCTGCAGCTCGAGCAAAGTCCCAGATCCAGGAGGACTTTGAGATTCCAGATGACGTCGAAGTACAGCCTCAGCATGAAGTACTGTACAGGGAACTGTTGGAGCAACGCAAGGAGTTGCAACTGTCCGAGCGTGCGTTAAAATCGGTAGTGGTAGACCTCTCCTCTGTTGCTGCTCGTATTCCGAAGGAGAACGACCCAGAGAAGCTTATAGCCAAAGACGGGGCTGCGAGTTTGCGGGCGCTGATAGCGAGCCTTCGTGAGCGACTACTCGTTTTGCAGCCTTGCGTTGTGGACTAAAGCGATTCTATGACAGAGGAACTCACAGACAAACTAGATACTGACCTTGCCATGCTACGAAAGGCCTTCAATGATCGTATCGTGTTTGTATTCGCATCTTTTCCTTGTGTGACTCGTCCACTTACCCGTAACCAGTTACTTCCGGCAACTTCAGGAGATCTCAGATACTGTGGCAGAAGTTCAGTGGGATGGTTCTGTCGTGGATGCCATGGAATCGACTGAGTTCGAGAATGCCAATCTTGGAGTCAAAATCAATACGAGGCGTGCGCGACAGCGATACTTGGAACATCTTGCCGAGGACGGGTCCCGCGTCCATGATGACGACGCCGTCTGTATTTTATGTCAGTGCGAATTTTTGAGAGGGTTCGTCACTCAATGGTACGTGGCTTCTCCCCCGAGAGGAATGTACACTGATATCTTGAATAGTGCCCATATCTTTTGTGAGGTACGTTGTGCACATCTTCATCTTCTGACAGTATCAGTGAATAGACACCACCCAAAGGGATGTATGAAGGCATGGATTGCTCGAGGTCAAGGAAGGGCGTGTCCTGTTTGCAGGTATGCTCCGCTTAACCGCTTTGAGTCACCGACCGAATGTATCTGTATCTTTCAGGTCTCCTATCGATCCCAGTCAGTTACAACGCTTCACTGTTCGAGAAGATCAACCACCCCCACAGAGGCCCTTGTTGCGCAACGGAGAACCAGTCCCAACTTCCCATCGGGAAATCCAGTACAACGTAATTGGTAAACCTGAGCTATCCAAGCGACGCAAGCAAATGCTTACCAACCACCGAAAGATTCCTCCTTATTTGCAGACATCCAAACGATGGAATCGAATGGAAGCTATGGAAGCAAGATTCAGACCCTCGTTCGACATTTGCTACACATCCAGCTTGTAGAACCTGGCGCCAAGAGTATCGTTTTCTCTGCATGGGCTGATTCATTGACCAGTGAGTTTGTAATCCCTGCTCTTCCTGAAACCTTGCCGCTAATTATGTTCCCAAGTCATCGAGCATGCTCTTCATTTAAACGGCAAGTTGAAGCCATGCCGGCACCAATGCATTGACTAAAGACGCTTCTAGGTATACCTTGTATACGCTTGGACCAGAATCAAGGGAGAGGCAGGGACAGTGGGGCAAAAAGGTTTCGAATCGATCCACATCTTCAGGTTCTTCTCTTGCACGGGTACGTGGATCGTGATTTCACGTGACCCCTGCTTAACGCCCGCAAAGCGAACGCGATAACGCTGGCCTAAATGTCACCTGTGCTTCTCGAGTCTTCCTCTTGGAGAGTGTCGTGAATCACGGTTTCGAAGTGCAAGGTGACGTCGTGTTTTGTTGGTACTGGGTTGTCACTAAACCATGAGTTAGCCATCGCACGTATTGATCGAATGGGCCAAACTCGAGCAACCGAAGGTAAGTTGCCCTTTTGATTGATTGTCTGTGCAACTCTCATCGACGAAAACAGTTTTCTGCTATTATGCTGAAGGTATGTTTGATGCATATCCCGTGGCATGCCAGGAGGCATGAACCAGTTTGTAGACACCGTGGAGAAGAACATCCTCGACCTTGCTGCTAGGCAAGGCCTGTCTCTTTACACTAAAAACAACTCGGCCGGCTCGCTCAATGTCACCTCCTTTGCGACGGACTCGCAGAAGAAACTGGTCGATTCGCCAACGAAATCAAGCAAGAAAGGACAGCCAGTGCAAAAAGGCGACTTTATCTTCAAGTGCGTAGTTTCTCTTTTGTTTATCTGGGTTTCGGGACTCATGTCCGACTAGGGTGGACGATATGTTGGCAATCCTGTTCCCGCACATGTTTGAGGACGTCGAGTTTCTATTGCCACCGGACGCCCGCGGCGAGGAAGCACTATCTTCTGTGAACGGGGAGCTTGGACCCGTTCGTCCGCCGGTCAAACGAGTGCACATCAATGCGGAAGCGGGACCGTCGAGGCTCCCTTCGTAGGCGTTATTTATAACATCGTTGTAGAGAGAAAGCAAGGAAAGTAAGTTGTTGTTACAACTATCGTCGTGTCTTTTTGGTTCTCCTTTGGTGTATCACACGTTAATGTACTGTATGTTCGAACTGAGTGCGAGATGACTGGTTGCAAGAGTGAGGAGCAGGCCAATCTGGTTGAGCGTGCACACGAGAGATTCGAGGTGCACCCCACCTCGTGTCGTACCACTACTACGGAACGCCGGAGGACGTGCGACCCGTCTTCTCCACGATTTCAAAGATATGGATTTATCGCAACTTGCACGAGGACTAGACACTGCCAGTGACGATATGACTCGATGCAAGCACGACTCATAACTGATGGTGTACCAAATTCTTACGTAGCACGACCAAACGTGTAGTCCCATCCTCACGAAGCTGTTCGTTTCATGTTTCATATACCCCGCATTCCTTGAACGACGTCGGACTTGAATGACGCTTCTTTCAATGATTGACGGATGGGCTCGCCACAATGCCGTGAGCAGCTTGGTTCTCATCGCCGTTTGGGGGATCCTCTACGTCTCTCGTGTTTGCGGGGTATGCGAGTGGCGTACCGTACTCTGGCTTCCTGCGTGCCTGACCTGTCTTCACTGGGCGTTCTACTCACAGACGACGATAAGGCGTTGATGCTCAACACGCACCTCGGTGTTTGCCGAAGATGACACGGAAGCAAAAAAGAAAACACAGGCACGGCGGATCACTCCCCAATGCCCATGACGACGACATGTTGCGTCATGCAAGTGACAAAAAAAAAACGCAACGCTATCACCGGTCACCCCCTCGGAGGACACGACCTGCCCATTCGACAGAACCAGTCGACATTTCAAACGAATAAAAAAGAATTTAGAAAAGAAAAAAAAAAAAACACCGGTGGGTGTGTGACGCGATGGGAACAGACGCAGCACATCACAAGAGACAAATCGATAAACCAACGCGTCCTGGCGCACGCTGCGCCTCGTTGGTGACGCGTGCAGGCACGCGATGCCCGAATGATTGGATGATTGGACGCGACCCGATGGTATTGGTGGCCGCTACCAGAAAAAAAAAAAGAGAGCGAGATGCGTGCGTGCGTGCGTGTCATGCTGTGCGGAAGAAGGGAGATTCCCAGAGCGCTGATCCCCAGATCGACCCGTCTTTGGAACCTTGCTGTATGTTGTCACTCGATCTATCCGCCATCCTATCAAGCCGGTGGTGCATGGGTACGGTCACAACGCAACTGGTCAAGCGTTCATCCCCCAAGGCCGTCGTCTCATCTGATTTCATCTCCACCGTCTTTGTAACAGCAGGGGGACGTGGCGTCATGCCGTGCGTCGTGGAAACAGCACGATGGCCGTTTGACAGCGGACACCAGGGAATCGGTGGGCTACCTCGCGTCGACGCATATATATAACTCTGTGACGTAGGGCTTTTTTCTCGTCCGAGTCCGAGTCAGTGGCCGATGTCACCTTGCGTCGATGTTTTACGGATAGATGGAGGCGATGCACGCCTCCCCGACACAAGGGAAACCTATCCGATTCAGCCCGGATCTCTCCCTATCGCACCTCATGTACCATGTTTATGTACCATTTCGTATTTCCATACTGCGACAGGGACGATCATCAAGGTCGTCCGACAACAACGAAGTACCAGCCTCAAGTGCTACGAAAACGAAGTGTTGTCATGGCAAAAAAAAAGGCAACCGCCGCCTGCGACAGTGCGACTATATACTTATACGTGTACTGGCCGATTATAATGCGTCATGTCATACCGCAAAACGTGCGGAAAAAAAAGAAGACGAAGACGAAACGAAACGTATGCGTGTGTGCGAGAATATGGTTTCCGCCTGGCTCAATGACGGCGGCTCAGTGGCGACATGATGGATAGGATAGCGATGCAAGTGAAAACAACGAACCGAGGACTGAATAAAAAGGAGGGATGTGGCGAAAACGAGCCGGAGACATTGATGCTTGAACAGAACGAGATGCGCGAGTAGTGACGGATAAAGACGATGTGATACAGGTCTGATGCAAAAAACGAGGGCAGGGGTTCAAAACGCACCACCGTCCCAGCTGGCCCGCTTGCGTTTGTTGTCGCTCGCCTTGCGCAACTGCAGGTCTTGCGGTGAGACAAAGCTCATGCCACGCTGGTGCGATTGGCGGGCACCCGTACCCGTACTCGTACCCACTTCCTGGGCAGTCTCCACGAGCAACGCTTGCGCTGTCTGGAGCGCCTGGGTAACCGACGAGTACGGCGCAGTCGGTGGCGCGGACCTCAGGGACATGTTTGAACGCGCCAAATCGAGTGCTTGACCCTGCCTCGAGGTGTCTGTGGCGCCGTCATGGTGGCCATCCGCAGAATGGCTGCCGCTATAATAATGCAAGTCGAGAAAGGGTAGATTGTGGAAATCAGACGTGGACGGCTTCCACAGATCAACGCTCGACTGCGCGTCAACTGTAGCATGCAATGGGGCGACGGACTCTGAAGTGTGATGGGGGAGCGCGTCGAAAAAAGGGAGCGAGCGCGTGGTTGTAATGACGGGTTGCGAATGCGCTTGAACCTGTGTCGAACGTGTCATGGTGGAGCGCGGCTCTGATGGCGGAACAGATATGGATCGGCCATGCGACGCAGATGAATGAATGTGATGGAGGCGCATGGGGCGAGATGTTGTGAGTGGCGTCGCAGGCGGCGTCGAGTGTGCCAGATCGACCATGTCCTCCATGTTGTGGGGGGCGATGGCAAACAGCTCGAGGGTGGAGGCGATATTCAGAGACGTCTCCGCATCGTCCTTTTGTATGCCGATTTCGCCGGCGGCAGAGACAGAGGCGGGGACGTCAGCCTGATCGTTGAGCGTAATCGACGCCAGCTCGATTTCGTCAATGCCAGGGAGTGCGGGTATCTGCATGGAGTGCATGCCAGAGGGCTGCTGCATGCCTGAGAGCCCGAGACCGGGTGTTCCAAAGCCGAAACCGGGACCATAATACGACTGCTGCGGCTGGTGCGTGCGTGCGCCAAAGATAAGGTCGCCGGCGTAATTGGAATGATGTGTGAAGCCCCTAAAGGTGGAAGTGGGGAACATCTCAGGGTCTGAGAAGGTGGAGTGTGTATCTCCAACGCCAGCTTCCGAGGCAAAGTCATGAAATGTGGTCGGAAATAAGTCGTACCGATCCATGACGCCATGGTTGAGATGATGAAAGGAAAAGGGGGACGACGGTGCTGGGGAAAGGCCGTCGGCAAAGGACGAGCCGCTGCTGGAGAACGTGGAGGTGTCGAGACGGGGATTGGCAGAAAACCAGTCCTGCGCGCCCCAAGGAGATTTGCCGATGGTGGACATGCGACGCATAAAGGGTGACTGATTGAAGGGGTAATCAGAGGAGGACAGGTGGGACGAGGTGGGAGAACCGGTGTTGGCTGACCAGCTGCTGGAGTGGATGGGGGTGTCGATGCTGGACCACGTGCCCTGGGATTGGGACGAGTCGGTCAGCTCTGAGAGGGAATGGGTCGCGCTGGGCATGAAGTCGGGGATGGAGAGGGGTTCGGATAAAGGGTCGATTGTCTCCATGTCCATCTCGGGAAAGGGCTCCGCGGAGGAGGGCGCCTCGTCTTGGGGGCACGCGTCCGTCGTGATAGGGGGGCACTTGAAGAGCCGGCGGGCGGACTCTTCCTCGGCAGCGGAGCTGTCGTCGTCTTCTGAGCAGGTGGCGCTCTCTGGGACGCTCTTTGTACCGCCTCTGAGGATTCTGGAAGCGCGCTTCTGGCGTGTTGGGCCGATGTGGGAGGTGGTGGAAGGGAGCTGATCGTCCGTTGCCGCGCGGACAGGGAGATGCTTCTTCTTTGGGGCGTTGCGAGGCTTGTAGCCCGCGGCCTGGTAGAGCTCGGGGAAGGCGTTGCGGAAGCGGTCGCGGAGGTCGGTGGAGCGACGGTTCTGCTCCTGGAAGATGGGGTCCTTGACGATGGTGGCCCATACGGTGCCGTGCTTTTCGTAGCCGGCCTTGAGGGCGCGGTCCTCTTCCTCTGTAAAGGGACGACGCTTCTTGGAGCGGGTCTTTTCAAAGATGGAGCGGCCGTCTGGGAGGGTGGAGCGGACCTTGCTGGAGAGGTGGGTCTTTGCGTTGGGGTAGTGCTCCTTGTACGCGTCGGGAAAGTAGGTGCGAAAGCTGTGGGTGTGTGTGTGAGTGAGTGACGGGTGAGGAGGGAGAGGAGGAGACGGACCGGTCTTTGAGGTCGACGGGGGAGCGATTGTCAAACTTGAGCTTTGGGTCCTTGAGGATGGCCTTCCAGTTGCCGACGCCCCACTGAAAAAGCGGTGAGGAGGAAAGTGTGGTTGTGGGTGGGGCGACGTACCGTGTTGCAGCCGTCGACGAGCATTTGCGTCTCCTCTTCGGACCACTTTTTGCGCTGTTTCTTGTGCACGACAAAGGCGTCGTTTCTGAGCTTTCCCTTTCGTTCTGGGAGGGAAATATTCCAGGCGGGAACGAGACGGGGAGAGGCGCAAGGGGGGGAGTCGGACATGGCTGATAATCGGAGCAAGACAAGGACATGTTTATATGTGTTGCTACTAACTACTGGACGAGTACCATTCGGTCCTCCACTTGGCCAAGTCGCTCTATCCAACCACCCAGCCGACCTGCCAGTTCTCCAATCTGAGCCCGTGACAGTACACGCGGCTGCACCCACGTTATGTGTGCTTTCTCATCCACCTGGTCGAGCGTCCCTCGAATCAACTTGAGGCTGCACGCACTTGATTATCAGCAACACGCCCCCTTCCATATCCCCCATTTGTACTCACCTCAGTGCCTTCATGATCAAATGTTCCACCTCATCTGTCGCAAGGCGCGTCTCCTCGGCGATCGTCTGGAACGTCATCGTCCGCTCATTCGCACTCCGTTTGAACACCGACTCTATCAGCGCCATGAGACAGATCTTCTGTCGAAGAAACGGATAGTTTTGTTCCAGGATCGGCTGGATTAAAATGTCAGCTTCTCGCGGCTCTCCGCACCCATCACCCACCTCCTGCGGAAAAAGTGGCGCAAGCGCTTCGAATTTTCCAATGTTCCCTTCGTTGAATGTAAACAACAGCTTCTTGATCCAATCATACTGCGTGTTGTCCAGCGCGTCCAGTATCGGATGCATCAGCTAGTCCGTCGTGCTCGTCGTCAGCATCATGCCCCCCAAATCTTCCCCCCCCCTTTTCAAATAGCTAGAACAACCTACCAGTTCACCAAAGTTGTAGATACTCTCCCCGAGAAACGCCGAAATGCCAAGGTCGTGCGCGCGCAACAAACGTTCCTCCCCCGTCAGGTCCGTCCCAACATCAACACATGCCAGATACAGCAACGAGTGCTTGTAATACGGCGCATATTCTGCTTTCGCCTGCAATCACCGTGTCGTCAGCCCTCTGATTCACCACAACACGCCCGTCCTTCATTTCACCTTGTAGTAGTCCGCAGCAACCCGATAATACGATGCATTCACTGCATTGTCCACGCCTTCTAGTTGATCGAGCGTCTTCCAAGCTGTATCCATGTCCTTCTTTGTCCCTTCCAGATCGCCATACACCAGTTTGGCATGTGCGATGTTCGCCAGTAACAGTACATACGCCTCTTTGGACTTATCTGCATCGATCCGTGACAGAAGCGCGCTCAGAAATCCAAGCTGTGCCTGTGGATCTTCCCCGACAAGATGAATTCTCATCTAAATTACCGGAGGAATGGAACGCACTCGTAATCTCCTTCGATACCCGGGTTCCTAGCTCCACGAGTTTCTGCTGGTTCAATTTGGACTCAAAGTCCCTCACGAACTGCTGGAAGACGACGACGCGGCATGGTTTTGAAAGGGGGTGATCGAAGAATTCGAACAGCTTGAGCGTGAGCTGGTGCCATAGCCTGTCGCTCCGCATGAGTGCTGTCCACGACGGTCAACGTGTGTCCTACTTTCGTGTATAGAGGTTCTTGAATGCCTCGAAAAAGGGATGCAGGTCCGGGGGTGTCGATGACAGTGCTTTCGCGATAAAGTCGTCGAGCACGAGTTTGGGTGGGGGTGCAGAAAAGTCTGGCAATGATGGTGGCATGTCCGGTGGAGTGCTGTAGGTGTGTTAGGAGGATGTTGTGTGAGTGCAAAGATGGACCCACCGCGACGCGTATGCGTTACGCCAGAGCAGGCTAGCAAGCGTTGTTTGACCGTATTTTGCAACGGCCTTGAGAAATAACAAGACCAAACTGACACTTTCCCATCCCAACAGAAATCGGCGGGCTCGTGCAAGGTTGAACATGGTCGTTGACGGAGTGACAATGTGGTGTAGACCTTGAACGTTTGAGCGCCTAAACAATGCAGCACCACGCCTGTACTCGCCATTCTAGACATGGCACTCTAATTGGCACCCTCCATTGTCCTGAAATCACCTGACACCCACATTGCTTCCATTTGCGACAATATTGACCCAACTGAACTCTTCTCCTTCTTCCAGGCCTCCCCCTCGCCGTGAGGTACTGGCAGAAGTCATGACTCGCGTATGACCGCTTAGCTCCATTTACCGTCACCCCAGTTGCCAGCACGTAAAGGCGAGGGACACAAATATGCAGGGTAAGGATACTCTTTTTCCCACTTCCTCATACTCCCCCTCCAGCAACGGACCTCCGTCGTGCTCTTTCCTCCCCCGTCAAATGCCTTTTCTCGGCCCTCCCATGCGCGCTCCCGCCCGCCCCTGCGAGCTCGTGGACCCAAAAATACCCGTATGTCTTCCACGGATCCCATTTATTCCAAGGTTTACCGCTTATAAATTTAACGCACTTCGCTGACAATCCCATTCCCCTCTTTTGTAGCCATCAATCTCACAGCTCTTCCGCACAAACTCAGTTCCGTCTCCGATGGATACCCAGCGCATCCATCGGTTGCTGGAAGAACGCAAGGCTGAATTATCTACCTTTGCCGAGGAGATCGAGCGTGCTCGTGCTCAAGTACAGCGTCTGGAACAGCAGCGTGATCAAGTCCAAGATGTCGTCCAAGAGCTCGAGGCACTCATGTCTCCCGTGCGCCGCATGCCCACGGACATCATGGCAAAAGTCTTTGAACACTCCATTTCGGACCAACCCACACCAAGGGCCGACCCGAGGGTCGCCCCATTATTGCTTGGCCAGGTCTGCCGCTCGTGGCGGTACCTCTTGTTCTCCCTTCCATGCTTATGGTCCACGTTACAACTCGATTTGCCATCGGGCTCTAAAGATTGGGAGGCGCTTGTACAATCCAAGAGTCTATCGATGCACGTGTGGCTCTCCCGGTCCAAAGCACTTCCGATATCCCTCTTTCTCAATCATCCCAAAGGCTCCCTCATTCCGTGGCATGCCCTTATGCATCTTGACAAGGAGATTCTCACCCTCAGTTGCCGGCTGAAACACCTCTCCCTCCACTTTTCATCCCGATCCCTCAGCTGTCTCTTGACGTTCACTCAAAGTCCCCTCCCATACCTTGAACACTTGGAACTCCAAAACGCCAACACTCTTCCCACGAATGAAAATCCACCTCCAATCGTGTTGCACTCCGCACCCAATCTCAAGAGCCTGAGCTTGTCTTGGTGTACTCTTGACCTTGCCGATTTCCAGATTCCTTGGGCGCAGCTTCAGCATCTAAACCTCGAGTATGATGCAAGCTCGTTTTGGAACCCTGTCCATAGCGACTATCTACAAACCCTTGCCTCGTGTCCCAATTTGACCACACTCTGTCTCGGCATTGGCGCTCCGATCAATGACGTTGATCCAGCACACGTCGTGCCCGTGACCCTGCCCCACGTCCACACGTTCAAATCGAGCATCTACGTCCAAACGCAGTATCTCTGCTCCTTTTTCGATGCGCTCCGCATGCCCCAGCTCCGTCACTTTGACATCAAAAACGTCAGTCTCGCGCTGGGCAGTTTCACCGGCCAAACAGAGTGTCTGCCCTTTTTAGCGCGCTGTGCGGATACGCTCGAGAGCGTGTGTTTCAACCGGGTCGATATTGCAGACGCTGAGATGTTGTCGTGCCTGGTACACCTGCATCGCTTGAAGTCGATGAGCTTCCTCCCAGGCGTGCTTCGGCTCAACCACGGACTCATCACCGCGCTCACGCACGACGAGGGCGAGGGCGAATGTATTTGTCCAGCGCTCGAGGTGCTCCACCTGAGATGTTCCTCGGTCGTGCCTGTCGACGCCATCACACGTCTGGTGGCGTCGCGGTGTCAGACAGCCACGCTCAAGCAGTTTTCGTTGCAGTTTGCAGCGTTCGAGTATGGGTTGGATACGAGGGACGACAAGGTCAAGCAGGTGCAGGCGCAGTTGAAAGAGTACGTCGAGGGTGGGTTGCAGCTCGTCTTGACCAAGTCGAGCAGCTCTGGGTGAGGTGGTTGTCATGTCCGGACCCATCTTTCATGTTCTTGGAATATGCTTCTGGTTTTCTTGTTTGTCTGCTTTACTGGTCATGAGGATACCTACGGGTGTACGGATACGATGATGTTGTATGATACGCCGAGTTCACGGATTCTATTGTTGCCGCAGTTCTGAAACATGCCACTCATTTACTGTAACGTGTCGTATTTATTTGCTCGATAGCATCATCACGAACTTTGATGATCACGAAATTGCTACTTCTCATTGTCGGCTTGATCGCTCAACTGCATGCGGCCACGCCACCCAACGTCAGACCCCCCGCTGAGCAACTGCGCGAACAACACGGTGCAGAACGCGCGGTGCCCTTGTTCACCACATTCACCACAGTACGCCCTCTCGAGTTCAGACTCTGACACCCTGACCTCCGCCATTGTAGCTCCTGGTATGGTCCTGGGCCCTCTTTGAGAGCTGGTCCCTCTTTGCACTCAACGGATACTGTCCACCTACCCTCTCCCGCTCTCTCCTACACGTTCTCCCCACGTCATTCACCTCGGACCCCACCCCCGCCTTTTTCGCCGGCACCCTCCTCGCCCTCTCAGGTGCCCTCCTCCGCGCCCGCTGCTTCCACGCCCTCGGCTCGCACTTTACCTTTGAACTCAGCATCCGCCCCGCCCAGACGCTGGTGACGCACGGCGTGTACAGCGTCGTGCGACACCCGAGTTACACGGGTGCATTGGGGCTTGCGGTCGGGTGGATGCTCTGCGTGCTGGATCGACGCGGGGCGGTCGTGTCCGTGTGCGAGGGAGTGCTCGAGGCGCGTGTGGTCGGTGGGCGTGGACACTGGGACACGGTGGTGACGGGCGTGTGGGCGTGTGGGTGGACGGTGGGCGTAGGGGTGCTGTGGGTCTTGCTATGCAAGCGGATGGACAAGGAGGATGCGATGCTAGAGAGGAACTTTGGGGAGGCGTGGCGGGCGTGGGCGAAGCGGGTGCCCTATCGGTTGGTTCCCGGTGTATACTGAGCGGAACGCGATGGTGCACGGACATGGTATCTCTCTAGACGAGCATCTCATGTATTTATTGATCACTACTAAATACCGTTGACAAACTGATGTGGAGAAATCGGTGTCCGTGAAGATTCGGATTATACATAGCATCGAGCAGTGGCTCGATAGTAGGTATCCACTATGGCTATGTTGTTCCAAGAAAAGAGTGACACTTCAAGTGAAAGGGGGAATTCACTGTCGATTTTTAATGACCCAGATTGACGAGACGGCACTAGAAAACACAAGTGAATCAAAGTGCACGCAGATCTTTCGGTGGCGTCGATCCAAGATGCAGAGAACAATAGAAGACGTGATCACTTTAGACCGCGTGGGCAAAGGCACAGCGGGAGTGATTCGCGCATAAACTTGGGGGTGGTGAAAACCGGCACTTCTCTCCATGCATAACCACATGCCAATAAAAACTGGAAATATGCGTCATAGTTGGAATCGTCTGGATTAAATCCATAGACTAGAGCCGAGAAATGTGACTGTCTTTGTCCGAGTGTCAGAAGGAAGATTTTTCTGCGCGACTGAATGGCGTTCGGACCGTGATAGACCATCAAGCACTGAACGATGTTCACAAGTGGGTACAGTTCTTGCCGCTCCTTTCCAAATCGCTGATACGACATGCGGGGCCCGGCCATAGCGTGTAAGTTTTCCGAGTTGAAGAAGAGGAAAGATACTTATTTAAACAAGACCGTACCATGTCGGCGCTACATGGCGATCGCAAGACTGTTACTCCTCTTTGTCGGAGTGGCCGCTCAACAGTATGCGGTCACGCCACCCAACATCCGACCTCCCACCGAGCAACGACGCGAACAACACGGTGCAGAACACTCGTTACCCTTGATCATCAACTCGATCAAAGTGCGTCAGTGTAATAATACCTGAGATCTCAACGCTGACCGGATTCCACCATCGTAGATCCTAGCATGGTCCTGGGGGTTCCTCGAGGGCTCGGTCCTCTTTGCACTGAGCGGATATTGTCCACCCGCCCTCGCCCGCCCGTTCCTCCACGCCGTCTCGCCCACCGTACTCACCTTGGATCTCACCGCACTCACCCCCACCTTTCTCACCGGCATCATTCTCACCCTTGCAGGCGCTCTCCTCCGTGCACACTGCTTCCGCACGCTCGGCAAGCAATTTACCTTTGAACTCAGCATTCGCCCCACCC